>JASGXE010008038.1:0-18215 GCA_030068105.1 Sinentomon sp. SZTP_YWyxl
TGTTCCCGAGAGACACCTTTGCCTGGCTGTTCGATGTGTTTCGTGATTTTTACCAGCATCCTGAGCTGAGAAACACATTTTGAAGGACATAACTCCAGACGGCATCTCAAGCATCACTTACGAGATGGCTGCAGAGAGCAAGTTGGTGCAAAATGTGATCTAATGACTCACACATGCTTTGTGACATGGTCACAAAGAAAAATGTTACGGGTACTCCATGTTTTAACTGAATATTATTTGTATTATATATGTCGAAGTAGTGTCGCATCTTCGTGCATGAGTGTTTCGGAATTAATTGGATTTATTGGTGAGGCTGTACTTTGTATGCTGAGAGAAGGCAGTCATTTTTGCCCTCGGGAAGTGTTAATTTATTTGAGACGTTTTCTCTTCTTCCACCCAAATGCTCCAAACAGTTTTGCCTTTGCCTAAACCCACTTTTTTACGTCCAATTGATTGGTGACAAATTGCACTGAGAAGCACATTTTTGCCTCTGCTCCACCTCTTCAGAAGACAGTGAGCGAGGGACAAAAATTGGATCTAAAGAGCGATTTGCATTCACACAAACATCAATTGAACTTCCGACTGTGGTTGGAAAATGAAACAAAAACTTCCTGAATGATCCCACAGGATGGATGCCCACTGGATAGAAATATGATCAGAATCTTGTCGTTAGTTGAACCTTAACAGTCGTGTTGGTCTATTTAGGATTCGCATGCGGCCCACATGAAATTGCAGGACCAATTTACGAATATGTTTCAGTTCATTGGATCGATTTATGCATGTGCTGACACTTTGGCAAACTAAACTGATCCTGGAAGCACATCATGTGCTTCAAGGATCAGTTTAGTTTGCCAAAGTGTCAAAACAGACAAAGATGGCATGTGAATTGTCCTTTGTCTAAGTGAATTATTCAGTTTCGCTCGCCTGCCGCTAGACATGTGATATTCTGGAGGCTAAGCAATCTTTAATTCCGAAAAAGACAAAACGGTTTCAGAAAGACACCAACTGACTGTTTAATCACACGGGACAACCGACTGAAACTGATGCTGGAAACAGTTGCACGGTGGGGATGTCAGGAATAAAATTTGCTCAGGAGCAAATGTTTGCACGGCGGGATGTCAGGAAGTAAAATTTGGCTCAGGAGCAAATGTTTGACCCTGCCTTCGCCATTTTCAAAAGTGGAGGGGCTGGATTACGAATTTGCTCCGGAGCAAATTCTATTCCTTACATCATCTCCCCGTCGTCAGTCAGTTTCCCCACATGAAAATAAATACTTGTAACCTGATCCTTGCACCACTCATAGAGGTACTCGTATTTTCCTGATTTTGTACAGCCCCTCAGATTTTTCTCAGAATGTTTGCAATGTACGCTAATTATCGAAATCAAGAAAGTCTATCGTATTTGAGAAGTCTTATGCAGCATATTTTTCAAGGCAGCGTTCGTGTGGCTTAACTTAGTGTGTGATAAAGAATGGATGAACAACTATTGTATCAGATAAATCATTTATTATTATTATGATATAAAAAAATTATTGCTACGTTACTATGTTGGCAAATTGATCGTTCCAAGATTTGTTGTTACTAGTTTAAATATTCTAGTGCGTAATTCGTATTTGTTATACCATTAGAGGGTGAAAAACTTCGAAGAATGTCTGCAAATTAGGAAAACACCTAGCACTGACCAGAAACCATGAAACTCCATGGAGGCATGAAACTGCAAAGCACAAATTCAATCCAAAATAACAAAAATTGGAGTGAATTGCTGATTAAAAAATCAAAGAAGAACTCGGTATATTTCCCAGTGGCCAGTGGTAAATGATATGAAACACATGATGAGGCAAAAATCTTGCAGCATATTGTGACTGTCGCCCGAGTCATGTTTATTTTCCCTTTGGATTGGCCTTCCTTTGTGAAAGTTTATGTTTGTTTTGATTTTCCTTCGAGATGTGTGCTAAATTTTTCAAATTGTGCATTTTGAAATGCCCTGTGGTGCCATGACCAGGGTGAATCCTGTCTTGCGACCATCAAGTACGATGAACATTGACCAACAAAAAAAAAAACCGGCTCCATCTTTATTTGTGATGTGAGATGTTTATCAGACATGCAGACGAGAAAATGCATGATCCTTTGTGTTTCAATTTTTCCAACATGGCGGTTTCCATGCCAACTTTTTTTGCCTTGAATGTAAATTATTACATTTGCATCTCCTGCTCGTGAGTCGTGCATTGTTCAGTTTCCACCAGAACAAACTGTGCTGCACAGAAAAGACTCTAGCATAACTGCAACTTAAATCGTCGAAAGTCTAGATTCTGATCTAGATGCACATCTTCTCAGCGGTTGTGAATTGTTTCATTTGGAAGAGCCGGAATTTTGGGTCAATTTAGAATTTCCAATGAATGAGAAATTGGTGACAGTTTTGTGCTAATTGGAAATTTTCCGCAATCAAAAACCGGATCAGTTGTGCAAATTGGTAAAGCCATAATAACAAATGCAAGAACCACCGCTGCAATCTCAGTAGAAATGGGTGAAATCAAATCAAAATTGTGGAGGGCCAGAAGCGGGAAGAAAACAAGTTGACTGGCTTGTACTAAGTACTGGCTAATCACACAAATATCTGCTAGCTTTTTTCATGACAACATTTTCCAACAATAGTTTTGAAGTTTCATTATGAGATCGTACTCGTGTTGTATTGAGTGAGTAGCAAAGGGTTCATTAAATTCTGTTGAATGCTTGCTAAATAAGTGTGCGAGTGCAATGTCACCATGGCAGAAAAAGTGGGCATGGGTGGGAAATTATACAAAATCCAGAGAAGATCAGAAGAAATCTACCAAGTGCCTTGCAACTGCAATTTGGATATGGATAAAGAATTGCAGCAGTGCTGACTAACCTTCACCTTTATCAGGTAAACAGTAAAACTGGGTCTTTTTCTTCTGTCGCCCACGAATTGCGATAGGGTAACTCTTTTTGTGAACCATTGCAGTCCATGAGATGAGCACAATCATCGTTTTTCCCCTTCTAAAATTGTCACATTGCACATTATTTTCAAAAACTTTCTACCGCTAACGTTGGTACTGTTTAAAAATGCACCTGCCTCTGTTATCCAAGTGGATACGAAAGTGCCACATGACAACAAAGGCTGAGTGAGAAAATTTTTTGTTGCAAAATTGTATTGTTGCCCCATTTGTGTGCGGCTGCCCCATCTGCTCCTGTATGTGAATTATGTGGAAGCATTGATATTTTTCCCCAATACACTATCCGAAATCGTGATTGAAACATGACTGTGGGACTGCCTGAATTTATGCCCACATCAGGACTGGCTTCCCAATTCCCATGCATCTTCCAGTTAGCTGGGGCGAATGCCAATTGCCACAAAATGAACGCCTACAAATCTTGGCTACTCATGACTTTAATGAACCCAACCTCGCCTTTCCTTTAGCGATTGTCGTTCTATGAATAATTTTAACTGACGTTCAGTGTCAACAGGCCTAAATAGAAAACATTTTGTTTGTACTAAAATATTTGTCATTTAAATTTTCGAATTGTAATTTGTGTGTTCTGCCAGTTTAACTGCACAAAGGTCCATTTTTGTAAAAATAAAATCATCCCAATCGGAGAGGATTTTTGCAGGGCGTGCCATTCAAATGCAACTGAAATCCAGAGGGACGTATTTCAGATACGATAATGATCAATAATTGAAAGATGACTTGCAGTTAAACTTCCACCAAATTGACTAAGATCTTGACAGCAATTTTCAAATGAAGAAAATTTTGAGCATTGCAAATATGGCCACAAAGAGCTCATATCAAAAATGTTGCATTGATCTTTTTTGTGCCATCAGCAATTCCTTTATGAAATTACAAGCATCCAACTTCACAAATGAATGATGTAGATTGAAGGGTGCTTAAACCGATTATTGTATCGCCATTCTCGTGATGACTGAATTGATGCACTCACAGATGTAAGAAAATGTGATTGTTGAAATTTTAGCAAAAACAAAAACTCTGGTCTGCAAAAATTCGAGATCCCCTTTTTTGCATAGGTTACAATATGACATTTTTGACAACATGATTTCAAGTTCACAACCACACCAAATGCCAACAACTTTTGACTTTAACTGCTTGAATGCTCCACTTCACACAGAGACATGCTTTGGTAGAACCACCTTGTGTGCGTACTACCACTGATCCACTGCCCGAAGTGAAATGTACAGGTGGATAGTTGACGGAAGCAAATTATGCTTTACATCTTTATGACACTTCAGTTATTCTTTTGCAATCTGGCATTTTTATTTCCACTGCGCCTGCATGAGAGTAAAAAGAAGGAAAAAACATTTCGGAGTCAAAAGCGGACACATCCTTACAGATGGATACATTTTTTCTTCCGAGATGTTCGACAGCAGTTGGTCTACTTTTGATGTTTCATGAGTCACGGCACTATTTCCGAGGCGATGAACCTCCTTTTTGCCAAGGGGTGTCAAGTGGTTCGATGAATTCCTCGGTTTTTAAAATTAAATAAGGTGGTTTCAAATGCTTCACACCTAACTGAGATTTTGCACATTCAAAGAAAATTGGATTGGGAAATGAAGATTCGGTGGCTTTCCAAAATTCTTAAAACTCCAACATTCTTCCATTTGGGCAAATTAAAATCAAACCCAATGCTTAACCCGCCAAATTGTTTTCATGTTCGGACGAAGCCATGGAAATTGTTTGGTTGTTTTTCCGACGCCAAGAATTGAAGGCAATTTTTAATTCTATTGGTCAATTTTCCAGCATCGTACAATTTTTAAATTTTAAAGCGAATTATCATTATTCCAAAAAATTCTATCTATTCCTTCGTACACTGGAGACTTGTACGGTAAGATACAAGTTGCACTCAGTAAATTCTCATGGTTGATATTTTTTTCGGTGAAATCCGGTGCAGGAAATCGATTTTTAACCACTGTCACATTCCAATGCAAACTCATTCGTCAACACGCAGGCCGTTTCCAGCACTTTATCCTGCCCCAATGGACATTTGAACGTGCCTTTTTTGGTTTTGTAGATGTCATGGCCAGAGTGAACCAGACGAGCAAAATATCAGTGCAAGCTCTGAACAAGTATTGCCCCCACTTTCCCGACTTCCGTTCAGTTTCCAAAGCATAGATGAACCACAGCAATGACACAGTTACTACTTGTATTTTGCATTAGTTTTCATTTTTGCTTTGAGAAAGTGACAATTTGCAGACAAGTAGTAATTTCTACACCATGTCAAAAAAGATCGAGGATCAGCAGCCCAGCTTATCTGGAGAATGGACATGCGACGTGAACTCTCTGCACATCTCATGATTTTTTTTTAAGATTGTTGCTCATGCCAAAATATTTCCTACAACCCCCAAACGTGATCGGGTCGTGACATTTCCGTGGTATCACACACTTCTTGTTGTGTGCAATGAATCGGCCACACAAGGCAGTCACTTCATCCAAAAAGCAGCTGCTTGTCCGTGCGCAGTGGGATTCCCAGCCCCGCCCATTCCATGAAAATTGCCCATTCACAGCGCAACTGCCAATGTAAATTGCCAGCGTGAAAACTTTCGAGAGAATGTAGAGACCCATGTAAATGCCATTATTTCAGTCCTGTAAATCAACCACCAAAATTCGTGGATTTATTCCAAATGGTAAGACGAATCAAAATTAATCAGCGAAAAATTGGCTCCAGGCCTTCATTACCATGTTTTGACCCCCTGAAGTCACCAAAATGAGCCCTTTTGGTGTTAACATGAGGGGTTGTCAAATTCTCAGCATGGAATTGGGAGCTTGGACAACTTTTCGTCGCTGTGGAGTTTTTGTTTAGTGAGCTGTGGAGAACTTCTGCTGAAAATTTGGCCATTCTATGATGAAATTTTACATCCCCCATGTTAACAACCAAAAGGGCTCATTTTGGAAGCTTTGGAGGTCACAACATGTATTCGTAAATGGAGGCCCAGAGCCCATTTTTTCAGTGAATTTTTGCAAGTTTTACAACTTTTTTGTTTTGTTAAAAAATCTAACAGGTTCAGATTACAGTACATTTGATAACAAAATAACAATGCGTAATCACCATTTGTCCGTTTGTCAGTGAGTAAAAAATATTTAGCATGCCTATGGCTATCGTGTGGCATGGGACTGGGTGGCGATGGGGAAATTCTCTGACAGGAGGTCCTGGGTGTGGGTAGTTTGGGGAAGGCGAACAGGCGGCAGGGGGTTCATAGTGGTTTGCTTGAGTGCTGGTACGGCTGTTTATCGACACAGTGTTTGTTTCTTAATCACTCCATCTCCAACTCATCAGTCATCCCTTGGCAAGGCGTGCATATGTAGTCGCAGTCTCGACCACTTGGCTGCAGTGTGTCGCTGGCCCGTCTGCAGCGGTGCTAAGCCCAAGTTCCACAATTGCTCACGGTTGGGGAGGCAGGTGCAAGAGTAAAGAGCTGCAGGAGCAATGCCAGTCCCTGGCACTGTTGCATCGAAAGTCATATCCGCTCATTAAAGAAAGGCGTGCCCTGCATAGCTACTACTGAAATCGGGAGCTCGCATTCTCACACAATTTTCTTGTTGGAACAAACAGTCATCAATCAGTTTTACGTTTCACACCACCTTGACCTTAAACCACCTTTTTTCGAGCCAATAGTTCAGTCAATTCTCGGATAGCTTGGCTGTTTGGAAAACTTGGCCCCCTTTGGGGGGCGCAAATCCCTAGTTTTAACTTTATTTACGCACAGCAAGGCCTTTTTAAAAAACAAACGAAGAAGTAACGAGCTCTTTCTGCAGCCTCTTGTCCCAGAAAGACTGTCAGTAATTCATAACCTTAATAGAGGCCATTTTCAGAGCGATAAAGTAGATTCAGAGAACATTTCGGCCCCTGGTCTGGACAGTCAAACAATACCAGCGGCAGAGAGCATGTATCATCTGACTCGAAAAAGGCTCCAAGTGGGGCAAAAACTTCGTCTCTGCATTTGCTCACAAACTATCGTGGTGCCAGACTCATCTTTTTCTGACAAAATTGCTGGGATTGATGCCTGTGTGTCTTCTTGCTTTTGGAATCATTGTCCTTTTGAAATCCGAACGTGTCCAAAGGTTATTTTGAAAAAAACTTTCCTGCTCTTCTCTAAAGTTTGGAAACTGGCAGGCATATTTTTACAATTTATTATTTTAACACTGATATCATACCTCACAAATTTCTTCTGGTCGTTCTATTTGCTGAACCAAAACCCCAACTGAGTTTTCAAAACACAAAACTTGACAATACGAAGAGTGTTCTTAAAGTTCCTGGTGGTGGCGCAGAAGTGCCTGAAGGACTTGGCCCTCCCCACTGCTGGAGTCATTGATGATCCTTTGGCTATCTCCTGACACACGCCACATGTTGTTTGCACGATTCTCTGTCCTGTGTTGAGAGTTTTAAGTTGGGCTCTTTTTTGTCCCTGTCTTGTTTTCTGTTGTTTATGTTAAACACAAAGAGAGATGGACAAATTTTGGACATTTCGGATCCAATTTTTTTTTATTTATAACCAAGCAAAACTCCAACCCTGGTTTATAAATTGCTCGCGAAAGCTCAAGGACACGAAATCATTCAACACAGCGATGTTTTAGTGTGGGACAGGTGCTTCAAAGAAATCCATGGAACTGTTTCTGGTGATCAAGCAAGGTGAAAAATTGGGTGATCGGTCCGCTAAAATCACCATTTTTACGGTCTGTGAGATATCCTCAGAACTTTGCATTGTGAAAACCCAAGTTTGCGATATGATTTCAGACCTTTGGATTTTCCACAGTTTGGTCCCCAAAATTTGACAACGTTTGTCTTTCTGCAATGGCAGGACAGAGTTGCACATCGCCTCCAATAGCAAACTCGTTTTGGCCAGCAATGGGATGATATCTTCTTAAAATCATGGAGTGGCATCGGACAAAGCCTTGCCACACCCGTTTTGACCCCTTATCAAAAGCTGAGTTTCATTTTGGACTTAATGGAGCAGCACCCGGTCTTAGCTTAAACAACAAGACAGGGGTAAAAAAGAGCACGAACTAAAACTGCCAACACAGAACAGAGAATTATGCAAACAACATGCAGCTTGAGTCAGACGATGGACAAAGGTTCATATCAATAACTCCAGCAGAAAGGAAGGCCAAGCCCTTCAGGCACTTCTACACCACCACCAGTTCGGGAACTTTAAGAACAACCTTTATATTATGTTAAAGACAGAAGAATCAGTCTGAAAGTTGAAAATGAAGGGAAAAAACATCAGGAAAACAGAATCTCAGATCATGGAACCTCATCTTGGCCAAGATGCCATCAATCTATGGTTTGGAAATCACCACTTGCGAACCAATCAGCGACCCAAGAAAGGACGCAGTGCAAATTGAAGTTACTGCCAATGTCGCCTGAAAAATAGTCGAATGTTTGTGAACATTTAAACAATTAATGATTTTGTATTAAAATTAAACAGCACAAAAGACAGGATAAGATAGTTAAGTTGGACAAGATCTTGCTCGGGATCTACTCAAAATACAACAATACATTTTTCACGTAGACCCACTTTGTGCAGCATTGGTTATGTCGTCACTGGTTTCTTCTCTGGCAGGTGGTGTCTGTTCATCTTCATCATCAACTTTCGTTGGTGGAACCAAATATGGAGGAATCCTTCGTATTTCAGTCTGGAAGTGTAAAATTTGGATAATTCTTTTAAATCGTTTGGATACATCAACAGGAAATTAAAAATATTGCAAAGTTCTGTCTAGGCTATGTACAGACATCAATTTTCACAGCAGCAGATCTTCCTTGACAGCATACATTCCCATAGGGGGATTATCCCCTCCCTGTGCTGGACCCCCTTTGGCGAGGAAAAAATCAAACAAGGTTTTTTTTATTAATGAAACGAGCTTTTTTTGCAGACCACCTTTGTACCAATTCCATTTTGCTTGACACTCCCTTTTCCTCTACCATGCATAAACAATGGTCTTTCATCTGATGTCCATCGGAACCCCTTTTGCATTGTGTCAGACCTCTTTCGTAAAGGACATTACCGATACCCTTGCCCTTGACCCTTGCTCCACTCCCTTCCTTTCATTCCATGCTCGCTGCCCCCTTTTGTAGGGATTTCTTGAACCCCTGCTCTCCTCCTCATGCTCGACCCCCTTTTCCTATTCCTTGGCCCCCTTCTGTATTTCTTGACCCCATTTTACCCATGCTCTATCCCCTTTTCATATTCCTTGGCCCCCTTCTGTAGGTACCTTTTTACCCATGCGCTACCCGGCTACCCCCTCTTCATATTCCTTGGTTGGTCCCCCTTTTTACCCATGCTCAGACCCCATTTCATATTCCCTGCCTACCCTTTTGAATTTCTTGATCTTGACGACCCCTTTTCCCCCTGCTCTACCTTTGCACTATCCACCACAATGATAACTGTGAAACCAATGATGAGCAACGCCAACCTTCCTCAGACTTTCTGCAGACGACTGTAGAAGTTCAGAGCGTAATTTTGATAGGCCGGCCTATTTTGTAATTCTGTCTCTGTTTTTGTCATTACAAAGGATGAGTGTTTGTTTATTCTCATTTCCTCACCTATTGGATTGGAAGGTACCCTCATTGTCCCATCCTCAGTCTCTGTGAAGAATAGAGTGCTTATCCGTATCCACATTTCAGAAGAAAATATTGTAGTCTTGACGCATAGGATGCCATGTGGAGAGCCCAAATTTTTCAAAAGGCTCCAGCTTTTGGGGGACGGCTAACTCCCTGCCAGGGGCTCTGCCTCTGGACCCCCGCTGGTGGGCACATGCCCCCCAACCCCCCCCCTTTCTGGGGGGCTGCCGCCCTCCAGACCCCCTGCTCTTACCTCTCACCAGACCCCCCGTTTACCTTTTAAGTCGTCTTATCCCCCGACTTTGATGGGAATTTATGCTTGACAGCTGTCCATGTTCTTTGAAATTTCTATTTTGACAAGATGCTGTGAAAAAATTGCGGGATGCACAAAAAAAAAACAAAAATATTTGGCACGATGAGTGTGAAAAATGGGGCAATTAAAATGGCGTGAATCAGGCTGGGAAAATGGCAATATAGGTGATGCAGGCTTTTGTGCCGTTTGTGTACGGGATCTGAGGACGACGTCCCAGTGGAGGACTAAGGGGTAGAACCCCTGCCAGCCAGCCTGGCATGGGGATTTTGAGGGACGAACTCCTCTAAAATGGAGTGTTTGATAATTTCAGGTTCTCACCACATGTCAATTATTGCCAAACCGAATAATGCAGTGAAATCTTGGCATCCGTTCATGATAAAATTCATAATTACAAAATAAAAAAGTCAGCAATCGAGCCTTTACTGAATTCACAACTCACACAGCATGCCACCCTCTTTCTCCACAACAATAAAAAGCAAAACATATTTCAAAACTTTTTAGGATAAATACATTTTATTTTATTTTTTCTATCTGAAGGCCTGGACAAAACCAAATGCATCCATTCAGTAATTCTACCACCTCAGTGAAAAAAGTAGGATATGCTAGTGAGAACCCTGTTTCTACAGTCTGGTGGTGAATCCCCAGTGGGTTTACAAAGGGCAGAGCCCATGGAAGGACATGAGGACAGATTCTCCCAGAAGGTCAAGATCAATCACAGAAGGTCACAATCAATTCCAGAAGGTCACGATCAATTCCAGAAGGTCACGATAAATTCTAGAAGGCCAAGATCAATTCCAGAAGGTCACGATCAATTCCAGAAGGTCATGATCAATTCCATAAGGTCAAGATCAATCCCACTTTGTAATGAAATTTGCACAATTTTGCATGCCAGCTCAAAAAATCAAACTTCCTTGCTGAATGTATCAACAATTAATCATTTTGTAAACATCTTTGCAATGAGGTCTAATATGAAATTAGATGGTTTACATGACTGGCAAATCATTACAGATCCTACCTAATATTTGTATGAATTCCTGAATGTCCAGCATAAAATAAATGAGGTGGATAAAACTGGATGAATGAAAAGTGGGAATAAGACAACAGTTGGGCCCAATGGACAAGTCACAAATACTCGTAACACAATGTGGGGCATCAATCCCTATTCTCTGGTCAATTAATTTGCACATTTGCCATCCAAATTTAAGGATTGGAGGAATCCAAGTTCAATAATGTAGCAATGGCAACCCACGTCAACGATGAGCAAAATGTATGATGAGTCAGAAGCATTGAAGCAGCATAATCTCGCCTTCATTTCGTTTCTCTTGGACTAGTGCAACAGCATCGCACAGCTTCCAAGGAGAAGCTTCACGACTGATGCGAGGTACACAGCAATGCACAATGAAACGGGGTCATGACATTCATACTTCATAATCGAATGGATGTGATGAGCAGGATCATAAATGCAGGGAGTGGATTTGTAACAAGGCCCAGAGGCACAAAATGAGTTGAAGGAAGGGTGGAAAGCCCCACCCATCCTGTGTTTTAATCATGACAAAATAGGAACATTCAGATGCGCCATCCTTAATCACGCAAATTCTATCACAGATGCCAAATGGGTGGACTTGAAAGTGTTCTCAAATGCCTGGAATGGAGAAACTTTTTTTAATATTTTAAGGCTATAGGTACCTCTTTCAACATATCGCCTTTCCTGGCAAAAATATCCAAACAAATGAATTCGATGACGGAAATATGCTTTTCAAAGTGAGTCATCATCTGAGTTTAACTAAAATCATTATCCGTGCTGAGCTGTAGAAAGAAGATAGAATTTTTCAAGAATTATGGAAGTGGGTTCAAGCAATAAGCACATGTCATCTAAAAAAAAAAAAAAACAGAAAACAATTACCTTCGTCACTTGCATGGCAATGCTTTCTGGCAGATTTCTTTCTATGTACTCTAAAAATGTATCTGCTGTGCTACCAGTGAGCTTCAAAAACTCCATATATCGGTAGTAGCTTCTTACTTCATATTGTACTCTGTGCTTTTTATGCACAAATGCTGACTTTAGCAAGGTTCTTCGCCTGTGGATAGGCTTTGGCAGCACCCAACTGAAAATATGTAAAACAAAATGTTTCGAGTTCGTAAAAAATCCTTTGACAGACACATATCCTTTGAAGTTTGACACATTGCCATGTTCCAAAGTTCTTAAATTTTGCCAAACATTTCTTCATTGCATTCATTACCAGAGGAGATAAATAAAAGCATTTTACTCATCAAATGCAGAGCACAAACATATCAAAACTCACATAAAACATAAAAATAAAGGCTTTGAATTTGGTCATCTCAAGCAAGTTATGACTCATTGCAGGCCCCTGTCCTTGACACAACACAAGCTATACTTCTAAGCAATATGAGCATGGTGCACACTAAAATATCCATTTCAAATTTCCCAATAATTATGATTCTAAAATAGCATCTCCACTGAGTCTGGCAGATGTAAGAACTGCGAGCAATCAATAACCCAACATAACTCATGTTCAAATATCATTGTACTCTACAAGTGCAAAAAGTCACCAATAATAATTCTCCCATGGAATGTCAACATTTGGCTCCACATTGCCCAAGACTTTTCCCATTCCGTGAACTTCCATGACTTTCCCCGATTTTCTACCAGCAGATGTCCTGTTGAAGATAGTCAACAGAAAAAAATGCCATTAACGAACCACTTGCCAAGAGTAATTCCCAGATGACCAGCTGCCATTCTTACAAATGCATCATAGCTCTGCATTGTGGCTGGCTCATAACCTCTAAGTTCTAGGTTGATTGCCCTGTACAGTTTGTCTGGCTCTTCATCTTGTACTGGCGGAGGCTTTGAAAACAAGAAACCATTAACAACTATGTGAGAAAAACCACGAATTCCCAACTAAGTTGGCAAATTCCAAGAAACAAACATAATATGACCAACACAACTTGATTCAAACCAGGATTGAGGCAACGTGCAGTGAGTGAATGGGGTGGGGTGTAGCCACCCTCCCCTCTAAAGTGGTAACATGACTTAATTTATCTTAGCAAGGAATGTTAAGTGGTTGGCGGGAACCTTTCCGCAAAATGTTTGTTTTTTGTTTTTCAACCGATCACTAAAAGGACCTCAAACTTTGCACATTTTATTTTGAGATCCTTTTAGTGAAGATCTGTGAAAACTTTCACAGCCCTAGTGCTATAAGCTGTAGTCAATCAAAGCGCAAAAACTTCTGATTGCTGCAGCACCAAAACCATAAGAGCTAGAGAACTCTGGTTTCCGCTTAAGTAACTAAAATTGAGTTAGAATTTGGGTAGAAAAGTCAGGATACACTGATACACAACTTCACTTTGGCTCCAGAAACAAAAAAAATATCCCAATCAAAAAGCAGCAAATTTCGACAACCACAAATTTTGAAAACGCGATTGTAACATTGCAATACCATCTGATAGATTTTGGCCGTTTTACCAACTCGGGGCACTTTTTATTCTAGAGGTCATGACGATCTATTTTATCCAAACGGGGCATTCTCTGGCTTGCACCAGTTTTTTCCTCGTGTTTTTAAAAGTTCCTGACTTTTCCAGCTTGCAAATGATGTCTGATTTATTCACATGTTTCAGTTTGTTGAACACCCTGATAGCAAGGATAAACTCTCACCACCAGAAGGAACAAAAAGATAAACAAGAAGGGACATAAGAGAGAAATGATAAACTCTCGGCATTAGGGATACAAAGATAAACTTAACAGCTTATCTCATTTCTTACCGATGATATTGAATGACTGGTATTTCTGAAACAGCCAAGGCCTGATTGCATTGATCTTTTGAGGAGGTTAGAGAAATGTTGCAACTGACGATGCATGCTGCTCAGATTGTGCAAAATGAAGTTAGAAAAACCAACTGAGCAGCAGCATTATCCAAGAAGGTAAGTACGAAAGTTCGTAGACTTCAGAAGCGTAGATATGGCTTCATTAGAAATTAAGCACAAGAGATAGAGCATATGAATATTTTTGTTAGCAAAGCAATTTAAATTTTTTTCAGATGTTCAGATCACCAAGCAGTACTCATGGCCGCCGCCGGTCCTTTGGTAAGTGGAATACTGTGGTGACATGTAGCATGCATACAAATAACCTCTCTCAAGTGGTCATGGGTGTCCCATCCTGAGGAGGGGGACGAAACAAAGACGGCACAAAGAAAACACGGGGAAGGTGCGCCTGCTAAACCAACAGACACACGGGCTCCTTTTAATTGAAGTTATTTGTTAGAATACAAACAGCAGTTCAAAGAAAGAAGTACAAATCAGACCTATCTCACTTTCGCGGATGCGGGGCCTTGTTTTCAAAGCCCCTCCGTCCGACCACTCGTTCGTTTTCCTCCCCCCCCCCCCGGCACCCACAGAGCCGTTCCTGTGCGAGGTCCACACAGTGTGAAGAACGCGGGAAAAACAGGAAACGTGGGAGCACAAAATCCATACAGAAGAAAAGAAATCAACAAATACAGTAGCAGACTCCCCACCGCGGCTCACCGCAGTGAAAGGGAGGGGCTTGGGGAGGGGAACCATTGGTCCCCCTCCGTGGCCTTTTTGGTTGAGAGCCTGCCGCCTTGCGGGGGGAATCAGGCCTTGGAGCGGGGGGGGGGGTGCATATCTAAATGAAAAATCTGCCGCTCCAAGGGCCGGATAGCTGATATACAGCCATCCGACCTCTTTTAACGGGGAGCAGTGTCGAGAAACTTAGGCCACGGCGCTCCCCAGCAAAGCAATTTAAATTTTTTTGCGTAAAAAAACTATTCAACCCAATCCAAGATAAAATGATCTCTTGCACCGTCAAAGGACACCAGTTTCTCAATGAAAAATTGAGAATGTGTTTTACATGGTAAAAAGCATTGCCTTCTCCGGTGACTTTTCTAGCAATAGACAGGTTTTCATAAAGTCAAAGAGAAAGTGAATTTATTGTATTTAGTGTGTGAAAATCCATACCTGATAAAAATAATCTTACTTAAGAAATTGCAATAGTTTCTTATTTTACCTCCATTTTCATTATTTTCTTCCACCCACCTCACATTTACCATTTTCACAAATTAACTTTTTGATCAGAGAAGTTACCCGGTTCGCAAAAAGAAAACCCAAAAATCTCCAATATTTCTACGTTAAGGGGCCTTGTATTGAGATTTACGAACGTACAGTTTTTTATTGCTGGAACTTGCAGCAGATGGTTTTCCTTTTCGGTTCTCTTCACTCACTGGTCCATGAAGAGAAAGAGCTGGTCTCATATGAATACAACCAATCATATTTCCCCACTTTAGTTTCTATTGCAATCGAGGCATAAAAGCGGGTGTAGGGGGCTCTTCTGCTCACCAAAAATGTGCCCTGTCTATTGACATTTCACACGAAAGAATCGAGGTGCCAGAATGGCTATAGCAGTCAAAACAAATTCGTGCAAGCTTATTCTGAAATAAATGAGTATAAAAGAATAACTGAAGGCAATTGATCGGTTGTTGAGTTTGCATCGCTGTCGGATCGTTTTCCAAAGCAACGGTGGGGGGGTTGGCTTAGAATCTAATTTTTCGAATTGAATTGACAGAGGGGAGCCAAGACTGCTTGATGTGAGTACAGCATTAGTCTTGTCTACTGCATTCAGATGTGAGGTTGTGATGCCCGACTGCAGAGCATTTTTGGTATCGGTGGCCATTTTTGGCACTTCTAGATCAAATTTTGAATTTTTTCGTGAGCTCATGTTGAGAAGTTTGAAGACCCTGGTTTGTTGAAAGCTCGAAAGATGACCAATTTTGCAAAAATGGATCAGCATTTTGGCCAACGACATACATAAACAATTTTATGCTGTCACTCTCACCCAGGGATGGGTAAATTGGAAATTGGACACGTATTATACGTGACGTATTATACTCACGTATAATACGCGTATAAAACGTATAAAACCAAAAAAAGACATGTGGCACGTAGTTTTTCTCGTTATTTTGAGCACATCTCAGTGCAAGTGAGCAAGTAGGCCTAAATTAAAAGAGAAAAGAGCAGCAACAGAATAAGTGTTTTTATCAATTGCAAAAGAACACAGGCAGGTAGATAGGTACCAAACGTTGAAAATAATTTGTTAGGCAGGCCTAACTATTGCTGCTGCCTTTTCCATGCGAAAGAACTGTGATGAGCAGTCACAACTCCTTTTTGCCATTGCAATGGTATCATTTTTTGGTTATTGTTTTGTCTGCACTTTGCACAAGATCAGAAAAGAGCAGTAGGGCCTAACCAACAAATTCCTGCACGAAATTGGTTGGGTGTGAATCGAAAAAAATTATATGTCTTTTTGAATAGGTTTTTTTAATTAAATTGAATCTGTGAAAATTGATTGTCAATTGTTGCAGGTACCAACCATGTTGCGAGCCCAAAATTTTTGAGAACTACCTACCTAGTTTTCGGCAACATTTGATCCAGACAGAGGATCAAGAGATAGGTAATGCTCTTTTTATTGTTTGCATTGGGGGCTCAGTAGGTACACAGTTCTTTTTGGCACATTCAACATCCTTTTCTAAATTTTCCCATTTTTCGCCTGAGCGGCCTATCTTTACCTCAAGGTACCTACTTACTTAAGTGCTGCTATAACACCGAAAAAATTTGGGAAAATACAAAAAAATTGGGAAAATACAAAAAAAAAAATGGAAAATAATAATATAGAAAAAATTGGGAAAATATAAAATAGAATTCAAATGCAGTGGCAAGATGGAAAACTGGAAAGTTAAATTTGCATCTCCATAAACATTTGTGAAATACGAGTAACCCCAGAGGAAGAGTTGTTTGGGGCATAGCAGGACAGAGAGAAGCGAAGGTCATGTTATTTTTTCCATTTTTGAGTGAGTTTAATTTTGCCCACGGTGTCTTGGATTTACTAAAACATTGCTGCATCTCATTTGGGCATAAACAGCACCATTTCTCATCAAACAATTAATCTAATCCACTCGTGCTCAACATTGCCATGGGTAGGTACCTTGAACTTGGAAATTTCAAGTATTGTACCTTGAATCTGTTAGTAAACTGAAGGAGCAAAAATAGAAAAATTAAGAAAAATAAATTCAAGTGTTTTCACTTGTGCCATGCGTGAACCATGACACATCCCATCTAACAACTGTCGCTGTTCACTTTGTACCGATATTAGGCCCTAAAAATGAAGCCCATTACATAGAAAAGAAAATGTGATAACATCGCAGTCAACGAAAAGAAAATTCCCAGTCCCATTATTTCACACAACATGAACGAATCGACTTAACATCACCTGGCATCAATGTCGACATGTTCATGCACAGGTATTGTATCTTGGCCATGTTCGTTTTCGTTTAAACTTCTTTAATTATCGAGAGAAATACATATCTTACAACTCTGGCAATATGCCCAAACAATTTACCTGCCATGTTGCACCCCAAAAACATGTGCCATGTGCTGACATCCGACGAGACGTATAATACGTGGGTTTTATACGTACGTATTATACCACGTATAATACCGTAACTTTTACCGTATAATACGTGACGTATTATACCTACCCATCCCTGCTCTCACCTCTGTACCCCATCGGCTCCGCTAGGTTGACCATTTCACAATTCCATAAATTCCAAACAAACACCATACTTGAAAAAAAATATTTTAACAAAGGCCAATATAAAAAAAAAATCCATCAGATTGCCCTGTTTGCCTTTCGAAATCGGACAGCCAAGGTTTCCAGGAACCATGCCAAAAAGTTTGTCTTACGTTGCTGTCAACCTCCATCCCATCAGAGAATCATCACTTGGGTTTCAAATTTCACATTTTTTTTTTTTTTTTGAAAAGATAATAAGGTTAATTGCAAGCTTTCCTTACTGGGCATTGCCCTTTTTATCTCAGGCTGGCTGGCATAGCTCCGTATCATTAAAACAAAGCAGTCATCTCGACGACAATGTTAGCAAAGTAAACTTCATCATAAGGTCGTCATCACTCGAAAAGTGGAATTGGCTTGTGCACCCAAAACGACTTTCAAGGTAAATCAGGGATAAGGAGAATGAAGGAAATTTACAGAAACTCAATATGCAAATATCATCATTCTGTGGCCAAAGGATTCATGAATTAGGAACTGATTTATGTTTCCTTGAAGGAAGCATGCTGTTTTATTCAACTGCAATGAACCGGATCCTTCATTTACATGGTTTGGGGACAGTGCCGAAAATTTAACACTGTGTAGAGTCTATTTCAGTTGTTCAATGGGGAAATGTTGGCCAGCCCCATTAAAAATACAATAACAATAAAATATGTTGTAAAAAAAA
>JASGXE010008039.1:0-15647 GCA_030068105.1 Sinentomon sp. SZTP_YWyxl
TATCTTTCAAACCCTCCGTCAAGGATTCCAGAACTCCGTCAGATCTCTTCCTCAGATGAAAAGCTGAGATAGAGGAGAGGGGCACCTCAAGGACGTTTGTAAACCTCTTCACCATTGCATCCAGATCGCTCACTGATCTCACTGATCTCTTCGGCATTCCATCAGAATCATCATGGAAGGAAGAGGAATCGGAGTTCATTTGACTCTTCAAAAGATGATCAAGTGCCTTCACCATATCTTTGAGGTTTCCCACCGATCTCGTTGATATTCCGTCAGCAATCGTTTCTGCCGTCGCCATAAGTTGAGCTTTTAAAATCTCTAGTAGATCCTCCAGAATCGTGCCTGAGCCTTCCAGCGACCGTTTCTCAATTCTTTCAGCTGCGGAACCAATCGCTGAAGCAGCTAAGTCTATTGAATCCTTTATAGCGTCAAAAGGCTCCAGTGATCGTTTACCAAGATCGTCGGTGTTGACGGGAATTATTACTGATCGCAGAAATGCAACAAGTTCTTTAATCGCGGTGATCTGATCTCCCAATGATCGTGGATCTTTCTTTTCAGCGTCGATACCAAACACCGTGGCAGCCGACTCCAGCGGACCCTTTATCACACCGAGAAGATGTTCAATGATCTCAGCTAACTCCGACACTGATCTCCGCTCCATTTGGTCAACAAGAGTGCTAAATGGACCGGAATCAGGATCTCCGATGGATCGTTCAGACATATCCCTCGTCTTGGCACCGGAGTTGGCGAAATTGACGACCAAAGTCCCCTTGACAATATCGACCAGTTCCCTCACCATGGCCTCGGTATTGCCCATTGATCTCGTTGCAATTTGATCTCCAAATGACCTGGGCTCTATTCCATCGCCATCGATTTGAAATGCAGCTGAAGCCGATTTTAGTAGGCTCTTTATCAGGTCCAGAAGACTCTTGTTCATCTCTCCCTGCCCACTCAACGACCGCTCTGCCATCTGGCCAACAGCAATCGAGGACGAATTTAACTTCGTCGCCAGTGGCTCTTGCAGACTTTCCACGAGGTCATTTGCATATTTTGGTGAGCGTTGATCGATTGGAACTTGTTCATTGGCATCTGACCCGAAGTCATCAGTTTGAAATTCTCGGAAACGTTCTGGTCCAGTTCCACCGTCGTTTCCAATCACCTGAAATTTCAACATGAAAATATTTAATTTCAAGCATTTGATGTGGGCTTTAACAAATTAAATTCTTGGGATGGATGGGAATATCGCCTCGTTTATCACGATCCGCAATGTGAATTGTGTTTAGCAGACTTCCACCATGACCTTCCCTGCAAATTTTCTTTACTGGAAAAAGGATTGCGAGACGCCATCATGGTGAGCCGCAACCACTACGAGTATTCCCTCTTCACTCGTGGCAGGTCTGCCCCTCTTTCGGTTCCACCATAGCACAATTTCAAACAAGTTATTATTGTGCCAGTGCGGTATACGTTTTTTTTCTATCGCAGTTTCCGCGAAAACGGCTGCACCAACAATTATTGTGGCGCAATGGCGGTTTTGGAGCCAGGTTTTCTTGCGCTTCGTTTGGTTCCATTGGATTCTCCCAAATTGACACCCCTGCACCCTTTTTGGGAAAGGGTAGTTAGGGTCGTTTTTTATGCTGCTAACTGTCTCCAGAACTGTGCTTCGGAGGTCCATGGTTTAAATTACAAAGTTGTTCATTTCCTTGATATGAAGACACCAGAAGTGATCCTATGACTCAAATCAGTGCCTCCTATAAATAAAGCCGACGCACGGAAACGTCATCAATAAATAGAAGACGGACGGGAAGAGGAAAAGACGATGCCAGTGAACGGCGGGTCGCGGTGCGCCGGCCATGGAAAATGAAATTTCTCTTGAACCGATTCACGGATTTTGATCGAATGTTTTGTGCTGGAAAGCTGAAAAATGCGCGATTTTAGACATGTATTGTATAACAGTCCCGAACATTTCGCTGGCAAAAGTTTTAAAACTTTCAGGAAAAAAACGTGTCTCAAGTTTAGATGTAACAAAATTCCGGGTTCCTGCCTCACATTTTTAAAGATTGCGCGATTTTTTCCGTTGCAACATGGTTTCGACCTACGGAAGAGTTGTAGATGAAGCTTTCAGCTTTCCAAAAATACCAAAATCATTGAATTTGAACATCTTTTCACTATTTGAGACCAGTTTCAGTGTGACATGGCAGCGTTGTTTTGTTCTTGAGCGGGTAAGAGGCCGCGGCTCCCTGGAAATCCGTGGGAGTGGCGGCCTCTTCCCCGCTCAAAAACAAAACGATGTTTCCATGTCGCGTTCTCTCTTGACAAAATAGTCAAATGGGGTCCAAATTCAATGATTTTGGTGTTTTTGGAAAGCTTAAAGCTTCCTCTACAACACTTCAGCTGGTCGAAACCATGTTACAACGGAAAAAATCGCGCAATCTTTGAAAATGTGAGGCGGGAACCCGGAATTTTATCACATCTTGACTTGGACACTTTTTGTACCTCAATTTTTTTCAAATTTCAGCAGCGAAAGTTCAGAATTGTTATACACGTCTAAAATCGCACACTGTTCAGCTTTCTGATGTGACGAGTCCCATCAAAATCCGTCATCTGGTTCAAGAGAAAATCAACTTTCTTTGGGCTGGCCACCGAGATCCGCCGTTCACTCCCATTTTCTTTTCCTCTTTTCTTCCATCTTCTATTTCAAAAATAAATGACGTCATATGGTTTCGTGCGTCGGCTTTATCTATAGGAGGCACTGTTCAAATCCATCCCTTGGCTTCCGTTTTAGGGGTGGTTTTCTGCGGGAAGGGGTAGAAAGGTTGGAGGGGCGTTTTTCAGCAGGCATGCGTTCTTCGCGTCACGGATGATGGGGCCTGAGACCTCAGTCTTCTTGCGATTCGGTGAAGCCACATTTGGAGGTGTCTGAAGGGGTGCAAGAGGTGGGTATGGAGATATCTCCGTTTTCGCGGAAATTGCGATCGAAAAAAACCAACATTCGAGGTGACCCATCCTGTACATCGGCCGCAAAACAGTATCACATTCGAGAAAGGCATGAGACAGCATCAAGCCTTGTTGAATTTGGATGGTCTCTGTGTTTGCCTGAACTATGAAATTTCCCCTATGTGTAGGTAGAGAAATTTGACGGATCATGTTTGTAAGGAAATCCCATAAATACGTTTAACAATGTGATAGAATTTTGTTCAGGGAACCATTAGGTGGACTTACTTTGCAAGGTGGTTGCGTATGGGGTCATCATCGTTTAACTATGCGCATTGCAAGTGATTTCATGAAATACTAAAAAAGGGTGTGACAACTAATATTTCGGGTTACCAAGAGCAGATGTCGCTTGAAACAAAATATTTTTGTTGGTGCAACTAATTTTGCAAACCGCTTTTTCACCAACTCGTTTTGCAGTTGTGCCAACTAAAAATGCTTGTTCGGCGCCTACATCGAAAAAAGTTGTCCCAACTGACAATATCAGTTGGGTCAACTTATTTTGTGTAACAAGCATTTTCAGTTGGTACAACAGCAAAACGAGTTGGTGAAAAAGCGGTTTGCAATATTAGTTGCACCAACTATTTTTTTGTTGCTGCAACTAAACCTTTTTTTCTGTGTAGGAAAGGTTACAAAATGAGCATGCTATGGCCAGATTCCTAAATTTGGGCCTTCCTGTTATGAGAAAAAACTTGAAATCTTGAAAAAAAGATTTTTAACCTCTCAGCTTTTCAGCAGAAATAATCTTGGCCAAGAAAATGAAACAAATTTTGCGAAAAATCATCTAAGATCAGCACAGAGCCGGAAAATGTTAGAGGGATGCACTATTTCAAATCAGCAGTCGTTGAACATTTATGAATGTTAAACCAGAAAAATTAAATTTGAGAAAGATTGCCTGAAAAAGGCAAAAATGAAAAAAATCACAGAGCCTGCGGGTGCTATAACACTCAGATCAGTGAGATTGGATGAGTCAGGTAATAATGGCATTTGTATAGGCATGATGGAATTAATGTACTCATGCATGCGAAATGGCAATAGTTGAAATTTAGTAAAAAACCCCCCCAAAAAAATTTTTCCCCCCGGGGAAAAATTGGGCCCCCTTTAAAACCTTGGGGGGTTTAATTTCTACCACCTGCATAAAAGTAAAACCAAAGAAAAAGACAGTCTCGGTAGCAACGGTTAGGAAAATGAAAAAAAAATACATGGAAGTACATTAATTCCGTCACGACTAAATCAAAGGTTTTTAAAAGGATCACTTTAAAAATTTTTATGGAAAAATCCCAAAGGAATGGGGAAATAAAAAATTTGGGTTTAAATTTTTTAAAAAAAAAACCAAAATTTAAAAAATTTCCAAACCGGGAAACCCCTTTTTTTAAAAAAATTTTTTTGGGTTCTTTCCTTTGGGGCCCTTTTTTTTTTGGGGTTTTTTTTTTTTTTGGGGGGAAGGGTTTTTGGGGGGTTTTCCAAATTTTTAAAAATTTCTTTTTTTTTGGGGGGGTTTCCTTTTTTTTAAAATTTTTTTTTTTTTTTTGGCTGTTTTTTTTGGGGGGGGTTTTTGGGGAAAAAAGGGGGAAAAAAATTTTTTTAAATTTGGGGTTTTGGGTTTCCCCTTTTTTTTTGGGGGAAAATTTTCCAGGGTTTTTTTTTGGGTTTTGGGGTTTTGGTTTTTAATTTTGGGTTTTTAAAGGGAAATTTTTTATTTTAAAAGGGTTTGGGGCCCGGGGGGGGGGCCCCCCCTTTAAAATTTCCCGGTCCCTTCTTTTGGGTTTTTCCCTTTTTTTTGTAAAAAAACCCGTCCGTGACATATCGTTACGAATGCCAGAATGGTAACTGCAACAGAGTTTTGAACCGGTCACAAATTTGCTGTGTGTCATCTGCTGTTTTCGGGTTTTCCTCATTTTCGTTTTTAGGGAAACATATCATCAGATATTAAAAATTTGCTTTGTGTCACCTGCTGTTTTCCTTCATTTTCGTTTTTTAGGGAAACATATCATCAGATTTAAAAATTTCTTTGTGTCATTGCGTTTCGGTTTTCCTCATTTTCGTTTTTTAGGGAAACATATCATCAGATATTAAAAATTTGCTTTGTGTCATCTGCTGTTTTCGGTTTTCCTCATTTTTCGTTTTTTAGGGAAACATATCATCAGATATTAAAAATTTGCTTTGTGTCATCTGCGTTCGGGTTTCTCATTTTCGTTTTAGGGAACATATCATCAGATATTAAAATTTGCTTTTCATCTGCTGTTTTCGGGTTTTCCTCATTTTCGTTTTTTAGGAAAACATCATCAGATATTAAAAATTTGCTTTGTGTCATCTGCTGTTTTCGGGTTTTCCTCATTTTCGTTTTTTAGGGAAACATATCATCAGATATTAAAAATTTGCTTTGTGTCATCTGCTGTTTTCGGGTTTTCTCATTTTCGTTTTTAGGGAAACAATCATCAGATATCAAAAATTTGCTTTGTGTCATCTGCTGTTTTCGGGTTTTTCCTCATTTTCGTTTTTTAGGGAAACATATCATCAGATATTAAAAATTTGCTTTGTCATCTGCTGTTTTCGGGTTTTTCCTCATTTTCGTTTTTTAGGGAAACATATCATCAGATATTAAAAATTTGCTTTGTGTCATCTGCTGTTTTCGGGTTTTTCCTCATTTTCGTTTTTTAGGGAAACATATCATCAGATATTAAAAATTTGCTTTGTTCATCTGCTGTTTCGGTTTTTCCTCATTTCGTTTTTTAGGGAAACATATCATCAGATATTAAAAATTTGCTTTGTGTCATCTGCTGTTTTCGGTTTCCTCATTTTCGTTTTTAAGGGAAACATATCATCAGATATTAAAAATTTGCTTGTGTCACTGCTGTTTCGGTGTTTTCCTATTTTGTTTTTTAGGGAAACATATCATCAGATATTAAAAATTTGCTTTGTGTCATCTGCTGTTTTCGGGTTTTTCCTCATTTTCGTTTTTTAGGGAAACATATCATCAGATATTAAAAATTTGCTTTGTGTCATCTGCTGTTTTCGGGTTTTCCTCATTTTCGTTTTTTAGGGAAACATATCATCAGATATTAAAAATTTGCTTTGTGTCATCTGCTGTTTTCGGGTTTTCCTCATTTTCGTTTTTTAGGGAAACATATCATCAGATATTAAAAATTTGCTTTGTGTCATCTGCTGTTTTCGGGTTTCCTCATTTTTCGTTTTTTAGGGAAACATATCATCAGATATCAAAAATTTGCTTTGGGTCATCTGTGTTCGGGTATCTATTTTCGTTTTAAAGGGAAACATATCATCAGATATTAAAAATTTGCTTTATGTCATCTGCTGTTTCGGGTGTTTCTCATTTTTTTTTTTTAGGGAAACATATCATCAGATATTAAAAATTTGCTTTGGTCATCTGCTGTTTCGGGTTTTCCTCATTTTCGTTTTAGGGAAACATATCATCAGATATTAAAAATTTGCTTTGTGTCATCTGTTTTCGGGTTTTCTCATTTTCGTTTTTTAGGGAAACATATCATCAGATATTAAAAATTTGCTTTGTGTCATCTGCTGTTTCGTTCTCATTTTCGTTTTAGGGAAACATATCATCAGATATTAAAAATTTGCTTCATGTCATCTGCTGTTCTGTTTTCCTTATTTTCTTTTTTAGGGAAACATATCATCAGATATCAAAAATTTGCTTTGTGTCATTGCTGTTCCTTCTATTTTCGTTTTTTAGGAACATATCATCAGATATAAAAATTTGCTTTGTGTTCATCTGCTGTTCTTATATTTTTTTTTTGGAGAACATATCATCAGATTTCATAAATTTACTTTGTGTCATTGGCTGTTTTCCTTATTTTCGTTTTTAAGGGAATCATCAGAAATCAAAAATTTGCTTTGTGTCATCTCTGTTTGTTTTAATTATGGTTTTTTTGGGACACATATTATCAGATATCAAAAATTTGCTTTGGGTCATCTGATGTCCTATCTATTTTCGTTTTAAAGGGAAACATATCATCAGATATTAAAAATTTGCTTTGTGTCATCTGCTGTTCTGTTTTAATTATGTTTTTTTTGGGACACATATCATCAGATATCAAAAATTTGCTTTGTGTCATCTTCTGTTTTCCTTATTTTCGTTTTTAAGGGAAGCATCATCAGATATCAAAAATTTGTTTTGTCGTTCATCTGTTGTTTCGCGCATATTTTCGTTTTTACGGGAAATACATCATCGGATATCAAAAATTTGCTTTGTGTTATCTGCTGTTCTTCTTATTTTCGTTTTTAAGGGAAACACATATCATCAGGTTTCAAAAATTTGATTTGTGTCATCTGCTGTTCTGTTTTAATTATGTTTTTTTGGGACACATATTATCAGATATCAAAAATTTGCTTTGTGTCATCTGCTGTTTTCTTTATTTTTTTAAGGGAAAACATATCATCAGATGTCAAAAATTTCTTTTGTGCCATCTGCTGTTTTACTTATTTTCGCTTTTAGGGGAACCGTTCCGACCGATATCAAAAATTTGCTTTCTGCCATCTGCTGTTTTCCTTATTTTCATTTTAAGGGAAACATGACATTATAGATATCACAAATTTGCTATGTTCTTTTCTTTAGGGAAACATCATCCGACATCGAAAATTTGTTTTGTGTCATCTGTTCTGCTTATTTTCGTTTTTAAGGGAAATAAAATCAGATAAAAAATTTGTTTTGTGACATTTGTTGTTTTGCTTATTTTCATTTTTAATGGACACATAATTGACTAATTTTGCGCGGGATAACATTTTCGTGGACGATTGAAAGCCAAGGAACACTAAAATGAAATGGCATTTGGGAACTTTATTAATCACTTGGAATTCATGAACACCGAAGGGTTTTTGGCAGTATGAAATACCAGAATGGTTTTAACTTCATCGACCTTTGTGAGATGACATTTTTATATGATTTCATTTTGGATTTAGGATACCAGGGTAAAAGCAGCAAGGTTTCTGGAAATTCAATAAGAACATGTTTCTTTTGGCGAAATGTCTGCAACCGAAGTACTAATTATAGAAAAAACATTTGCGTTTGCATAAAACCAAAATATCAAAAAAGAGCGCAACCTAAATATGCAAATCCATATTTGGGTTTTTGTTAAAAAAAAAACAAAATGTTATATGAAATGCACAACCAAGACGTTCTTTTGCGAAACCAAGAATGTTTTGCAGAGCCCGATTTCCGACAACGCAACCCAGGAAGTATTTCAAAATAAATCGATTTCCGAGAAAAAGGAAAAAATATCTCAAGTGTCAGATGACATCACCTTTTCCTTTTCGGATCGCACACAAGAATGCAAACGGGCATATTTTTTTCCCAATCCACTTCCGCATGCGCGTCTCTGATTGGTTGTTGGGAATTCCAACCAATTTAACATCCAATTTTCAAAGCCTAACTTAACCAAACCTAACCTGACCTAACCTAACCTAACCTGACCAAACCTAACCCTGTTGCAGCCCAAGAAAGAGTTGCGAAGCGGTGGCAAACATGCCAAATGGCAAAAAGCGGTGGCATTGCAAAAATCCCAAAATTAATGACGTCACAATTTGAGCGACGAGATTGGCTGTTGCGAGCTCCTGGTCCGCGGAAGTGGATTGGAAAAAAAATCATGCTGCGAACGGTCGCCTCGTTGTTTTGTCTTTTGCAGACGCGAATGCGTCGTCTGCCAAGACAAATGCTGTTTTTTCCACTCGCAGTTGCTTGCTTCGAAGATAAGTAAAAAGCGGCGATGATTTACTCGTAAAGCAACGATGGTTGTGCAGCTGGCGTGCAGCTGGCGAAATTGAGAGGGCATGGGGAAAATATTTTGTAATCCACGTAACGGTTTTTGGCGGTTGGAGTTATGGGATAGAGTTGGTGATGCCTGTTGCGATTTAAATTGAAAAGAAATTTGAAATCTTGCCATTTTTCAAAAAAAAAAAAAAAAAACAAATTTTGCATAAAATGTTTGTTGGCCTGCTTGAAATTAAATAGATAAATTAAGAAGTTTCGACTGAGGTGCTATGTCAAAAATGTTTTCTGCAAAATCGACAGCCTGATGTTTGCCTGACAAAAAGGAATTTCTTGGTGCGTTGAAAACGTTTCTGGGATCCAGTCTTTGGATTTTTTTTCTGGCGGTTTTTTTCTTTTCCAAAAACGTCTGGCTTTTTTTGGTGGGTTTGGGTAATGTTTCTGGTTGAAATAAAGAACCTGCGTGATGTCCAGCGCGGAACTAATTTTGTATTAATTATGTCGGAAAAATGAAAAATCAACATGCCATGGTGCAAAAGCAATTTGATTTTTTATTGAATCGGAAATATCAAAGAGCGTGCACTCCGATGGCTTCCTGAAAAAACCATTCTTTAATTTCACAAATCTCTCTCGATCATGCATTTTGGTAATGAGGTTTCCCATTAAATCGCAGAAATTTGGTTTCATGCAAGCGAAAAAAAACGCTTTTCGGTGGGTGTCAAAAGTAAAAACGTTTCTGAATTTGTCGCAGCCACATCTCTTTTAGATATCGTTCTCACGCAACTGCTCAGTCTCTGAAGGGGGGTTTTTCAATTAAAAACAAAACCTGTGTTATCGACTTACCGGCAAACAGTTGGCCCA
Source organism: Sinentomon sp. SZTP_YWyxl (assembly GCA_030068105.1). Taxonomy (NCBI): domain Eukaryota; kingdom Metazoa; phylum Arthropoda; class Protura; order Sinentomata; family Sinentomidae; genus Sinentomon; species Sinentomon sp. SZTP_YWyxl. The sequence continues at coordinate 9,590 of JASGXE010008039.1, forward strand.
TAATGAGAAGCCGGCAATCAGAAACAGCAACCAGACCACCAGAGTGGATGGGTCTCTCATGGCTGAAGCATCAAAAAAGCATCAAAAAAGCTGAATACCGGCTGAAGTGCTCCACCTTATTGCAGATTGTCGACTTTGGGTTTTCAAGAACGAGAGAGTCAAGACCTCCAGTCAAAGAGAAACTGATCTGGAGTTGACCGATTAGCGCAATGGCTTCACAAGGCTTCATGTTTGCTATTTTTGCTTGCTCGAATCCTCATCCAACCCAATCATTCTTCAGCTGTCATCACAAACACCGGCTCCAGATGTGTCTCCAATTTTTATGGGTTGTCATGAAATAAACATCGAAATATGCAATACTAGATGAAATATGCCGGAAGTGTTGAGAACAACATGGGTATTACCAAACGAGTGTTGGACTCCGCAGGCCAAAAAGGCCAGGCCTAGTTGGAGCCTGTCATGCACTTTCATAACAGAAAGATGAACCGTGTATGTAGGTACAGACAAAAAATAATTTCCCATCATTTTAGGCAAGACAATTGTGAAAATGAATTTTTCTGTGTTTCAAAATTTCCACCAGCGAAATGAGTTCAACTGAAGCGGGTCGCACCGTGGCCTCCGATATAACAAGGTCGTTGCGATGGTACGGTGACGTCACAAGACCGGGGGGAATCTCCGAAGAAATGCATAACAGGAGGAAATGGGAATGCGCTGCAAAAATGACTCGATCTTGACATGGTTAAAACAATTTAAGTGCGGAATGTTTTGAACGAGTGCAAAAGAATCACAGGACCTTGCTGTTGCTAAAATAACACAAACACTTCTGGTCCGTCTCCGCCTATTTCAGAAATGATCACGTGGCTGCATTTGGCTTCGTTTCTAAAAAGGAAACTTCGGATGCGAGAATTGCTGATGTATTCGTGGTTCAGTGGTCAGGATTGTCGCTTCGGTTGCGATGCGTTTCGATTCCTCCCTGGGGTAATTTTTTTTGTAGATAGAACAAACGAAGATAAAAACGAACATGAGGCGCATATAGTGGAGGCGGAAAAGATCCAAGCTGCAGAAATTAAAGATTACTTACACTAGCGGGGTGAAAATATGACACCAATAGAAAGCATTGTTGCAATCTGACTTTTTAATTTCTCCCGCCTGCATAAGAATAAAAAGAAATGAAAAAAAAATTCGGAAGCAACTGATGAATGGGAAAAACCCATGTATGAATACATTAATTTCGCGCTTTTCACCACATTTTGGAGGACATCCCATCAGTGGACGTCAGTCAAACTGGGAAGGTTGAGTTTGACAATAACATTTTCATGAAGAACTTCTGCCAACTGTAAGAAACATAAAATAGTGGGGATGGGTCCTCGTCTTTTGGATTGATCACTTGGTTTGGCTGACCTCCTGTTTTGGGCTGAACACTAGTTTTTGGGATGAACACTCTAATTTGGCCACTCAAATGGCCGGCAAGGGTCGCCAGAAATATTTCTTCCCTCAAGTCTGTCTATCTCTTGCCCAACACAACTAAAATCTCTCACTGCAATAACGTGATTTTGCAGAGCACTCCTCAAAGAATTCCAACTATCCGGGTTCGCTGCTTGCAGTAGACCAAAATTATCACGAAGGCTGGTGATATATGACGACTATAGGCCGACACGGAACAAGAACAATCGACAGGAACAATAGGTGACAGGAACGATCGATCTCGGGACAGTAATTCAATCCACACGGAATCAACTGCAGATCCACGAGCTCCTTGTAGCAGGCTCATCCCAGCAGCGTTTCCCGCGGCCGATGCCAATCCGAAAAGACCAAGTGGAGAGGAGTTTCTCTGCTTTAATGCGATTCTTGTTCCATTTACTCAATGTTAAAAATCTTTCTTAAAATTCCTTCTCTAACTGGGTCATCTCAAAGAGGCTAAGATCAATGTCCACTCAGGTGTACAAGTATGTTGCTGGGCCTATGCGTCTCCACATTCCTTTTTCGCTGAATTGAATTGGCCTATCTTATTAACCAGAAACCGCCGGAAACTGGAACTCTCCCCAGCAATTTGTAGCACGGGGTAAATCCCCCCGCCGGAGTACACCACCATGGGAGAATCCCAATTCCGTTTTACCACATTGCTATGAGTGATGATGTCTCTTTCGCCTTCCATGATTGATTTCCTGGGGACCCTCCCCCGATGTTTAAATGTGTGGGCCTCCCTCCGTTTCTGTTTTTATCCCTCCTCACACAACATACCATTATCCTTTTCATCATCTTTGTTTAACGAGTTTGTATTTGTTCTTTTTTTTATAGTATTTTCAGAGTATTTATGAATTTATGAAATTTCTGGACAGTGGACAGGTACCAACCTTGATAGTAAAAGCATAGCGGAGTTGAAGGATATAGTGTGCGCACAGTGCTTCTTTTTAATGGACAGAGAGTGGACTGCGGATTTCTGCTGCAACTGCGGCGCCACCGTCGAAAGAGGGACGAGAAAGACGCAGATGAGATCGACGCGCAGTCATTCGCAGTGCGTGTTTCCAAAAAGGGAATCCCAAACTTTTGCGAAATCATCGGGGAACGTACCCTGAATTACATAGGGGGAATCCCAAATACCCCTGGAACAAACGACCACCCAGGGCCGTCCTTTTCTGAACTGTGGCCCGTGGCCCCCAAATTCTTGGAGACCCCGAAAAATAGACAATGACGCTGAAAGACCAGAAACACTTGCAAAATCGGCCAGAAATGACCATATGAACAAGATCGGAAAACTCCGGAGACCCCGGGAACAACCCTAAACGGTAACTCATGGCTGTCCGGTTCGGAGCTGTGGTCCCAATTGGTGGGCGAGATCCCCCGAAAAACAGGAAATGACCCTAAAAGTCGGTGAAACAATTAGAAATCGGCCGGGAACAACCCTGAATAATTAATCAGTATCCACCCGAAAACAACTCTGAACGGTCAGTCAGGGTTGTCCGGTTCGGAGCTATGACCCCAATGGTGGGCGAGGCCCCCCGAAAAACACGAATGACTCTGAAAGTCGATGAAACATTTACAAATCGGACAGGAACGACTCTGCGATTTGTTCGGCAGCACACGAAAACCTCCGGGCACAGCTCTGAACAGTCACTTAGGGTGTCTGGTTTGGAGCTATGCCCCCCTGTTGGTTAGCGAGACTGCCGATAAACGGAGAACGCCCTGAAAGTCGGTGGAACACTTGAAAATCGTCGGGGAACAGCCACCACCTTGAGTGGTTTTCGGGGATGCCCGAAAACCCCTCCTGGAACAACCATAAACGGTCAACCTGCGCTCATCATTTTGGAACTGTGCCCCCGAAAGTGGGGGACCCCCCGAAAAAAGGAATGATCCCGATAGCCGGTAAGACAGTTGGAAGTCTGCTGGGCACGACTCTCGCAGTTGATCGAGGATCCAGAACTCAGCCCCATGGGAAGATCCTGAGCAGTTACCAAGGGCCTTTCGGTTCGGCGCTACGACCCCCGGAAGATGGTGGTCCAAGGAAAAACAAGGAATTAAAACATTTCTAAAAAGAAGGATGGAAGTGCAAGTTTGAAAAAGCATCAAAACATCGAATGACCCTGATGGTGAAGAACTTGGTGATAGGTCGAGAATGATCCCGAATCGGATCGGGAATAGGCCTGACTGAAAATCTCTGGAAGAATCAGGAACACCCAGGAATGTTCAAGAAGGAATAAGCAATAACCATAGACACTTTTTGAAGAGGAGGCCCTGAGCTCGACGAAAATGTTTGAGCGCCCGGTAGCCCAAAAGTACCCAACCATCCAAATTTTATATGACCGCTGACGATGAATGTTTATTTCGCTTGGGCAAGTTTGCTAGATGGAAGCTGGTTGTGACCAGGGGGTTTTCGGATATTCCCATCAATCCCAAGGTCGTTCTTGGCCGAGGTGTTCCAAATGCTTCCAGAATCATTTCATAAGTTTTCATAACTGCGAACCTGACGGACGACCCTGATTGATCTTTCACGGCTGTTCCCAGGGGGTCTTCATGGTTTGCCCCATTCAAATTCAGGATCGTTCCTGGACTATTTACTTTTGTGTTTCACCAACTTTTTTCTTCACCGTTCCCTCTTTTTAGGGTGTCCCTCACCATTCGGGGGCCATAGCGCCAAAACTGGACGGCCCTGAGTGACCTTTCACGGTTGCTCCCGGGGGGTTTTCCTGGTTTCTCCGATAAAAAACAGGGTCGAACCTGGCCTGTTTCCCAGCGTTCACCGACTTTTTGGACCATTCCCTGTTTTTCGTGTGTCCCCCTCCGAACCGGACGGCCCTGGTGACCTTTCACGTTTGTTCATGGGGGGTCTTCTGGGTTTCCCCGATCTCACTCAGGGTCGTTCCTGGTTTATTTTGCAAGTGTTTCAGCGACTTTCAGGATCACTCTCCCTTTTCGAATGTTTTACCATCCAAGGACATAGCTCCGAAATGAACGGCCCCTGTGCCCGTTCAGGGTGTTCATGAGCGTCTTCGCGGTTTCCCCGATCAAATTCAAGGTCGTTTGCATGACAATTTCTCAGAAAATTCGCTTAATTCATTCCCATATACAATGGTGTTCCGCCAGCAAACCGCATTGCCTTTTCGCCGAGTCGTCCCTCTTTCGACATTAGCGCCTACATGCGGACGGAACGCGCAACAAGCGCTCGTGCGCACACTATATCCTTCTACTCCGCTGTGGTAAAAGCAAAGATGGTGGAACCAAAGGTTGGGCCCACACCGAAGCATCCTCTTCTGTGGTTGCAGCCGTTCACGGTTCTGTTTCATCCATATGCACTGCAATCTGTCACGAATCATTGGCAAGCTGATCGAAAAAGACGAAACCTCATTGCTGATGCTCCTCAGCGGCGACTCTCGGCGTCCCTCTGCCACAAAGACGTACCTACCTAAAAATTTTTAATCGGATAGTTTTAACAGCGGCACACAATTGAGGTAGGTACGGGAGGTTTCTGCAAGCAAATGCTAGAAACAATGAAAGTGGCCACCGCAACTAAAATAAACAGTGGAACACTGCAACAAATGAAGTTAGTTGCGATTAGCGCAACCGCCGTGTTCCGGTCGATCAAAAACTGATGAATGTTGCTTGAATGGAATTTGGCAATACCCACTGCAAGTCAAGCATTGGCCTTTGTGATTCCCTGCATGCAAATTTTGTGTCAAAAAAGCAAAACATTGATCTTGCAAAGTTTCCGTGGAAACAAAAATTGGAAATGTGACTCGTAAAAGGGAAAAACAGTGAACGCGCAGTGACGCCATTTTTCAAACGCTGCAATGCCAACATTTTCACGTACATGACCACTCCTTGTTTCAAGGATTTTTTCGGTTGGAGAATTTTGACTGCCAGCTTTGTGACACCTTGCGATCTACCACTCACCATCCACGTCACAATCGCACTTCAAAAGGGAAAAATCCTTGCAACTTTGCAAACACACGCCAGACACACAGATCGCATTCCATAGAACCAACACTGAAGCACGCATCTCACACTGATGATCAGCTCTGCCGTGAAAAGGAAAACGCGCGGAACTCGATTTTTAGAGAAAATGGGATTTTTGCATATTCTGGTAGCTTGGAGTCTGCTGAACCCTTTGCGCCACTTCCGGCAGGTGAAAATTTATTCTAAGGCCCCCAAAAAGGTGATTTTCTCACCTGGGACATGGAAAATTGGACTCTGAATTCGATCATTCGAAGGAGAAACATCGTATGTAGTCGAAACGAGGAAAAAGATCGTAATGTTAGTGTTCTTCTCCTTTTCACAGCGAGATACGCTTCTTTCCCTTGTTTCAGTTTCAGAGTTCTCTCTGGCAAAAAGTTCCTCTGCTTTTCCTCCAAACGAGGGGTGAACAGCAGGGTGCGTATGTTTTGACGTTTTTACTACCCCATGGTGGTCTTGTCCAATGTCCACTTGAACGTTCCTTTCCTTTTGTTTTGTGCCGACAAAGATGGGCCTGAGGCACATTGTTCGCGTTTGCGGTCGACGTCCAAACCTGGCTACCCTCCTCTATGTCTATTCATCCGTCCACAATGAGAGAGAAGACTGAATC
>JASGXE010008040.1:0-17873 GCA_030068105.1 Sinentomon sp. SZTP_YWyxl
TATATGCAATGCGAGAAATTTGCTGTGATGCATGGTTGCAGCTTTTGAAACAACAGGGGTAAAAAGGGAGAAAGCAGCCCCGAACGAAAAGAGAGGGTATGCAATGTCAGAAATTTGCTGTGATGCATGGTTGCAGCTTTTGAAACAACAGGGGTAAAATGGGAGAAAAAAGCCCCTAACGAAAATGAAGGGTATGCAATGTGAGAAATTTGCCTTGATGTATGTATGGTTGCAGCTTTTGAAAGGACAGGGGTAAAAGGAGAGAAAGAATCCCCTAACGAAAATAAAGGGTATGCAATGTGATAAATTTGCTGTGATGCATGGTTGCAGCTTTTGAAACAACAGGGGTAAAAAGGGAGAAAGCAGCCCCGAACGAAAAGAGAGGGTATGCAATGTCAGAAATTTGCTGTGATGCATGGTTGCAGCTTTTGAAACGACAGGGGAAAAAAGGGAGAAAGAAGCCCCTAACGAAAATAAAGGGTGTGCAATGTGAGAAATTTGCTGTGATGTGTGGTTGCAGCTTTTGAAACAACAGGGGTAAAAAGGGAGAAAGAAGCCCCTAACGAAAATAAAGGGTATGCAATGTGAGAAATTTGCTGTGATGCATGGTTGCAGCTTTTGAAACGACAGGGGAAAAAAAGGGAGAAAGAAGCCCCTAACGAAAATAAAGGGTATGCAATGTGAGAAATTTGCTGTGATGCATGGTTGCAGCTTTTGAAACGACAGGGGAAAAAAGGGAGAAAGAAGCCCCTAACGAAAATAAAGGGTATGCAACATGAGAAATTTGCTGCGATGTGTGGTTGCAGCTTTTGAAAGGACAGGGGCAAAAGGAGAAAAAGCCCCTAACGAAAACAAAGGGTATGCAACATGAGAAATTTGCTGCGATGTGTGGTTGCAGCTTTTGAAAGGACAGGGGTAAAAGGAGAGAAAGAAGCCCCGAACGAAAATAAAGGATATGTAATGTGCAATTTGTTTTGTTGTGAAACCAATCTTAAACCGTGCCTTTCTGAAATTCCACCTTTTTTTCGCTTCACCTGTTCCAGGCAATGTGGACATAGTCGATGGCAACCTGAAGTTGATTCTCGGTCTTATCTGGTCACTGATCGTTCGATACCAAATTGGAAGGTCAAAGTTTCCGCCAAAGAAACTGATGCTGGCCTGGTTGAAGGTACAGTGTACCTTACTAAAGTGTGGGTGGATGTTCAGTCTTTCTCTTTTGATGGGTAGATAAAAAACGCTGCTTGCTGAATTGATCTCAGTATCTTTCAGTACAGACGAGTTGACTAATTCGAACATGAAGTTGCCTCAGGGTTAGTTTCGGTGTCACTCTCCGCATCTGAAGCCGCGTCAGAATGGACAGATTTTTGCATCAGACTTTTTCAGATCGTCTATCCATAACAGATTGCTGCCTCCTGCAACAATGTGCAAAGGAGAACATTGCAGCATTGGCCATTGCCCATTGTTGCAGGAGGCAACAATCTGTTATGGACAGACGATCTGAAAAAATCTCATGCAAAAATCAGTCCATTCTGGCGCAGCTCAAAGGGCTTACTTGTTCGAGCGCCCTCCTCGAAACATGGTTAACATGCTTTCAAGTCGGCCTGTGTCTCAGTTGGCGAAAGTTGCCAACTCCGATCCATCTAGGGTACGTGTCAGTTGCACGCTTCAGCCCAGGTGTCTACTGTTGCATCCCCATTGTTTACCAAATGCACTGCTGATAGGTAGTCGTAACAACAGGTTTCAATCAAGGGGAGTTTAGTCCTATGTGGTTAAGAAGGTATCGAGGGACGTTTTATCCACACGGTGTCAAAAACAAAAAGTAGATCCCATAAATTTAAAAAGGGATGTTGAAAATTGGTCACACTGCTTTCGGAACCAAATTTTCATCCCTGCGCGAATAACCGGTTTGCATCATACGGAACAATTGTCTGGTGGAGGTGGGTTCTCCTAAAAGGCTGTGTGTGTGACGGAATAATCGTGACGGAATTCATGTTCTCGTAGATGTGTTTTTCACATTTAAATGTTGCCTCCGAAACTTTTCTTTTTTTGCTCACATGCAGGCGGTATATAGATATTGAAGCGCCGAGTTGAACAAAGAACCAGGAACAGTCAGATTTAGACCTCGGTTAATTTCTGCAGTGGGGTTTTTGCTAAAATATGAACAGTCGCAATTTTTACATGCATGGGAAAGGTAATTTCATCGCCACTGCATTGACAGCGGAGTTGTCTCGTTCTTTATTCCATCCTGCAGGCCGTCCTTCCAGAGTGCCGCGTTTCGAATCTGACCACCGATTGGAACAGTGGAATCAACTTGTGCGCCTTGCTGGACTACTGCAAGCCGGGCCTGTTTCCACACTGGCGAAATCTCAACCCTACGACTCGGTCAACAACTGTCGTCGTGCGATGGAAATAGCCAAGCGAGAGTTCCAGATTCCGATTGTTCTCGAGCCGGAGTATCTCGCGTCGCCGTTCCTCGACGAACTGTCCGGCATGACCTATTTGTCCTATTTCATGAAGGACGACAGCTGCGGGTACAACGCAACCTTGAATTGGGTCAGACACCAGATTCCAGCGATGAACGTCACGAACTTCACCAGGGACTGGAATGACGGTCTGGTCCTATGCTCGCTGGTCAGATCTCTCGGGGGCCCGATCCCCGGCTTCAACCAACTCCACCGTGACATCACCAACTGGGAGTCGAATCTAAACATCGGAATCCGTGGCAGTGAGAAGCTGGGGGTTGTTCCAATCTTGAAGGCTAAGGACATGTGCGATCCGAACGTTGAACACCTTGGAATCATGTCGTTTGTGGCCAACTTCCAGTGGATTAAGCCAAGGAAGATGCCGGGTGAGAGGGTTCGGGTTCATTTGGAAAACGGTGGAACGGCACGAGTTGGAAAACCGGTGAGTTTCGCAAATTTGTCGACTTTTCAACAATAAATTAACAGGTTTCTTTCTGTGGGGGAATTTCTGTGGGGGATTTTTGGATTTTGTCTTCAATGGTTTTATAGCTTTGTCTTTGGTATTGATGTTTTTAGAAATGTTTTTGGACTTTGTCTTTTGCAGAAATGTTTTTTGGGCTTTGTGTTTGGTGGAAATATTTTTCGAGCTTTGTCTAGAAATATTTTTTTTCGGGCTTTGATAATAATGGAAAGGTATTTCGAGATTTGTCATTGGCAGAAATGTTTTTGGGCTTTGACTTTGATGGAAATATTTTTCGGGCTTTGTCCTTGGTGGAAATGTTTTTCGAAATATGTCTTTGGTGGAAATGTTTTTGGGCTTTGTTTTTTGTAGAAATGTGTCTTGGGTCTTGTTTTTAGCAGAAACGTTTGGCTAAAAGTTTTGGGATTTCATATTTTTTCGCTCTCTTCTCCTTCCTAATACAGGTCAACTTTCGAATCGAATACCTCTCCAGCGACTTGGAGGACATCAGTGAGATCACTGGATTTGTGGTGACCCCATCAGGAAGGCAGGAAGTGAAGTTGAATTTGACCTCTGCTGGAGGCAACGGGAGCTTCACACCAACTGAACACGGCATGCACAGGGCAAGTTGTGGGCAATGTTTTTCAAATATGCTGCGGGTGGGGGATGTTCAACTTGTCGACTTCTTCTTTTGCAGAAAATAAGCTGAACTCGAATGTCGAATTCACGCATGAAATCGTTATATTGGTGCATTTTGTTGGCTTCTGCAACAATTCCTAACCACCCCTGAATACATTTGCAGCAACTCATTTCCCGATCGCGTATTTACATTAACTGTCCGAACTATGAGATTGAAGCATTTCGAGGACCGTGATTCGATTGTGGGCGCCGATCTGGGAGTAGATGAATTTGACAGCAAACGCGCGATTTGGATAAATTATAAGACGTTCGGACTGGTTGCAGACAGGTTGTGGCAGGTAGGTTTTTATGACCGGGAATTTTAAACGACCGTAAAAGCCTAAGGGACCAACCTGCCCTTAGGTTTTTACGAAGACCGGGCTAAAATAGGTTAGGGAAGGTAAAAGCCTTCATGAAAAGTTTTGCGGTGCACACTGGTGTATGGAACCATTTCCCTGTAAAACCCAAAATCTGTAACCCAAAATCCCTGCAAAACCCAAAATCTCTTCTGTGGCCCGAAGCTTTTGGAAGACACGCGGCCAATACTTTTCCAAAGTGTTTTTATTCCATTGTCGTTTACCCACATATCCTACCTAGTTGGAGATTCAGGTCGAGAACGAGATGGCTCGCAACTGTCCACTTCGGGTCAGAGTTCTTCCTGAGCTGGTTCAGATCAAGACCAACGATGGCCTCGAACCTTGCACTGTCGGATCCATTGTCGAAGTCATTGTAAGCTCTTTCTCTGTTTACCTATACTACTTCTGACCCTGACCTCAGATTTCACAGATTTTACTTTTCTCTTGAAGCTTGACAAGGTGGGAGAGTAAGACTTTGGAATACCTGACTGGCTGACTACCGATGCTTCCGACGCTTCCGATGCACCCGATGCTTCCTTCCGATGCATCCGACGCTTCCAATGTATCCGTTGCATCCTACAAATGCAGCCGACGCTTCCGATGCATCCGACGCTTCCGATGCATCCGACACTGGGGACCGCCTAACCTAACCCAACCTTTGCTTAGGTTAGGTTAGGCGGTCCCAGTGTCGGATTCTTCGGATGCATCGGATGCATCGGAAGCGTCGGATGCATCGGAAGCGTCGGATGCATCGGAAGCGTCGGATGCACAGGAAGGAAGCATCGGAAGCGTCGGTAGTCGGGTATTCCAAAGTCTTACCGGTAGGAGGTGGTAGCTTTGAATTATTGTCTTGAATTGTGTTCAATTGTATTTATGGGTTTCCCAATTTCATGCAAGCACAACAAGGAAGGAGAAAGAAATGAAGCTAGGAAAAAATGCTTGTTCTAACGGCAAGAAAATTGAAATAGGTATATGTAATTGATCAAAAGACTTAAAGTAATTAACATTATCCATCAATGGAGCAGATAGACTTAAGGAGCTTTGAATACAAGCTACCGTCCAGCTCATCCATGCTCAGAACTCTCTGTGCTGGGCAGGCAGGAAAATCTCCTGAAATTGGGATGCTCAAATGCTGGGAGAACACAGTTGCAGGCAGTACATTCCAATCAGCGATTGCACGTGAAAGGAATGAAAACTTTCTAACATCTTTTTTGGACAGAAGCCTTATCTTGAAGTCGGGAGGGTGAATAAACTCAACTCAAGCAGTTCCTCCTCCCTCGGTCGCGCAAAACACTCGAAGCTTTCCGTTTTCCGGCGACCTCAGTCGCTTTAACTTTCTGTGTCACCACACTCTTCCTGACCTCAGGTTTATGTGGGATTCATGTGTGTTGACAAATTAAAAGGAGGTCAAATTTGCCCAGCGAATTCAGTGGCCCGTGGCAAACGAGTTCAATTTTTACATTTTCAATGTCGATGGTGGACGCTGGTGTCGGACCTCCCAAAGATGTCACTGCATTCTCAGTTATAACCAGTGCGGATTTGAATTTTCAAGAAACGTTGACTTTTGAAACAAAGAATTCATCAAATGTCGAAGGGTTTTGGGATTTCTTCATCGCAAGCTGCGTTTTCCGGTGCACAAAAATCAGAGATATTTTAAGGTTTTTTTAGTTTTTAATGTTCGTTCAAATTGGAACTGTTTTGTTCACATTTCAGCGTGTTCTCCTTCTGAGTGAATTCAATGCTTGTTTCCTTGCGCCACGCAGAAAGTTGTGATTATGCGCCACAGTATGGCTGAAAAGGCAGTGGGCGTCTGTACTCTGTGGGAACCCCTGAACAAAAATACGAGTCAGAAAAAGCCATAGGGTGTTTTCTCGTCCGATGACACATGCGTCACTGACCTTTAAAATTGCCGACAGCCCTCCACTTTCCACATCTCTCGAAAAAGTCGCGAAGCCGTTTTGAGTGACAACACAGAGCAAAACTACACTCTCCAAAAAGTATTGAGATGGCATCCGTGTGTTGTGTTGTTGTGATCAGTAGTTTTGCCAGACCCCCCCCCTAGGGGGGTCTACACCCCCCGGAATAATTGACCAAAACCCTGATGAGGATGGTGAGTCGAATCAGTTTGGCTGGCTGCCAACAAAGAGACAACTGGCCCGTTCTGAAGGCTCGCCCTGGCAGATTTGGTCTCTTGAACACCAAATTTACCCCCAAAATGAACGCTCAAATTTCAAAATTGGGGTGCTCCGTCCCTTGGAACCCCGCTGGGGCGCTGCCCAGACCCCGAGAACTAGGGGCCTCTGCCCGGCAGACCCCCCGTCTGGGCTGCACCCAGATCCTTTGTCGATAGGACCCCCTGGAAATCTTCACACCCCCCAAATCCGAACTCCTGGCAAAGCTGTAATAATGTGAGTTTATCGCCCGTATTCCTCCATTGCAACTCACCCTCGGGTTCAACTCATTAGCCATTTCAATGGATGGATGGCTTTGTGTTGCGAAAATTTCCTTCCCCCATGCATAACCCTGATTCATTTTCCATTGTTGTGTTAACGAAAGATGAATCTGTCTGTTAAATTGGCCATTGAGTTAAACCTGGTGGTGACCTGCAACCGCAGTTGGGAAACACGGCCGAAAATGTGTCCGAGAAAGTTTCCATGTACTTACACAGGGGGAAAATGATAAGAATCCACATCCACGGTTTTTCTATTAAACTGTTGCCTCCGTTATCCAAGTAGAAATAGAAGTGCCACATTTCAGCAACGGTTTGGTGATAAACGTTTAGGTAGTATTTCTCTTGCAAAGTTTAGTTTTTTGCAAATGTGCATTGTTGTCCCATTTGATTGCGTGTGTAGCTGCCCCATTTGATTCCGTCTGTGGATGCATGAATATTATACACATCACTGTGCAGTGGCGGCGGAATTAATGTACTCATACATGTGAAAAATTGCGACAGTTCAAATTTTGGCAAACATTTTATGCTGCAGAAAGAAAAAGATCCTCTTTTGTTACCGAGGTCAAAATGTGATACCTCTCGAACGCTCAGAAGAGATGTGGCGCTTTAATTTCTATCGCCTGCATAAGAACAAAAAGAAAGAAAATATTTCTTGGATCGTTCGTTCCCTGTCACATGAACGAGTAACAAATGAGATTGGCGAAATAACACAACAGATTCAGGTCCTCAGAAACAAAAGTTCCCATTTTTGGTCGCAATCTGGCACTTTACTTGCATATGTGATCTCAAATCTTGCACTTTTATTTCTCTGTTTCAAGGAGCGGGCAACGCTTGTCATGGAAACACACATGTGCGCATGTGTGTTCTTGAATTCCTGCAAGACACTGGTGACGTGTGTGTGTTGACCCCGGAAACGAGACGTCTCGTGTGGGGCATGCAATGAAGTGGTTTTCCTCAAACAGTGCATGGAATATCTGTGTTTATGCTTTTCTTTCTTGGCCAGTGGTAAGGGCAAACTATTTTGGCCTTGGGCCATTGCTTTTTTATTCAAAAAGGAGGTCAAATTTGCTCAGCGAATTCCGCGGCAATGGCTCTTGAAATTTTTCGTTTACATTTTGCTTTGTTGATGATCGCTGGTGTCGGACCTCCCGAAAGGTGCCTGTTTTATTCTCTGTTATATCCAATGCACATTTAGATATTCTGTCAATATCGACTTCTGAGACAAAAATGTAGTTATTCATGGAAGTTCTTGGGGATTTCTCATTGCGAAATATCCTGTCTGTTGCACACGGGGTTACAAAAAATTATGGTTATCTTCTTTCATTTTGCAATGATGAATGGGAAGATATTTTTGAATTTCAGATTTTTTTGTCCGTGGACAGAGGTACCCGAAATGTGTATTTTTTCTTTCACGTCCGCACGCAGGGGCTTCTGCGCGCCGCATGAGGCACATGGGTGTTTCAGTGCTGGAGGGAGGAACACATTCCGGACATCATGTGGGTTGGGTGCTTGAACAAAAAAGTGAAAGCGATATTTCGTCCGTTGTTTCCGGCGGTAAACACACCTGCCTATTGGTGTACAAATGCCAAATTAGGATTTGTGTTTGCCTGTTTCCGATCTTTTCCATGTTGTAAAAATGGTCCATTTTACCCATTTTTCCGTTTCCAAAAACATGTATAATTCCGTTACGTCAGCCATGTGTGGGTGAGTTGATTCGAATGTTCTGGATTTTGGGGAATTGGCTTAAACCACTTTTTCTGCAAGGTTTCTGCCTAGGGTTGGTGAATTATTTGTGGCCAGTTCGTCGATATCTGTTCATAAAACCTGCTGCAAGAGGAAATTATTTGACCTGGGGCTCCATCTCAGGTTGAAAATTCGGCTCGCATAGTCGCAACAATTTCAGAAGTTTCCCATTTCACATGTTCATTTTTTTTCATCCAAAGAAAAGTCCCAACCAAAATTGGCCGTTTTTTGAATCAAGGTTTTCCAGCGTGGCGGTGTCAAATTAAAAGGAGGTCAATTCACCCAGCGAATTCAAGGGCTAGTCCACCGCCTTAACAGACAGCTTTGCATTTCATTTTATTTGGTTGGTGAGCGCTGGAATCGGACCTCCCAATGTAATTTCTCGCATTTGTTTCATTTTTCTCTAGTGCATAATCGGATTTTAAATAAGTGTCGACTTTTGGGCAAAAAATTTAATTTTTTTCAGGAGATGTTGGATTTTTTTCGCTGTGTACCACATTTTGCAGTTTCGAATGGACGAAGAAATTTTACCGTTTTTGTATTTTTATTCTTCATTTCGAATCGTGGTGCGGTTTTTTGTTTTTTGTTTTTCGCTTTGCTTTCGATTGGATCACAAGTAAGCGGTTATTTAACAGTTGTGCGCACTTTTCGGAAAATTCTGCCTCGCGGTGAACCCTTGGGACCTTGGAAGTGCATCCGTCATCGGAGCTAGTTTGCAGCGCTGTCTGCCATCAACTGTGTCTTATTTCAAATCAAATATTAAGGCGAAAATTCTGGGGGACCTCGCCGGTCCCGCAGAATTTTGAAAAAAAGCAGTCCAACTGATGGCAAACGAGAGATAGCTGGATTGTTCACTGCGTTCTTTGTTGACCTGGGCTGATTTTCCCTGCCAGTCTTTGCCGTTGACACCGTAAAAGAAATGAGCCAGGTCAGTCGGGGCAGGAAACATGATGTGCCAAATTCCATGAAAGGGGTGATGGCGATTTTTATTTTTGCGCTGTGGTGCATTGTTGCAAAATTTCAGCACAGGGGCGTCATTTCAGGTTTTCGCCGAGGGGCGAGCATTTTTAATTCCTCAACGATCTGGGCATTGCCATTGCTCAGTCAGGGGCAGAGCTCCTGGCGGGGAGTCTGGGGCCAGCCCCCAGAAGCTGAAGAAATTTTGAAATTTGGATTTCATTTTGGATGCCATCTTTGAGTTCCAATAGGCCAAATTTCCCACTGTGGCGATCAAAATCACATGTCAAGGGAGAGGCAAGATAACCACTGAAGGACATTTCTCATCAGGGAGCAGTTGCCCGGTGCCCCCTGACCCGAAATAGCGCCCATGTTTCAGCGATCGCCAAATGGATTCTGACGACAGCACTGATTTTTTTTTTTCTGTGCGAGCAGATGAAAGGAAAACAGAAGAGAAGACAAAATTTGCCAGCAGAATTCAAGGATCTGTGATCTGTGAACAACTTTTATATCAGCTCTCAATTCTCATCGAACTTTTCAATCAGGCGCCAGACCTCCGAGCACTGATTTTTCATGCGCTGTTATGCCTATCTAGAGTACGTGTTTGAGTTTTCAGGAAATGTGAACATTTTGGTCAATTTATCAAAAAAATTTGTGACAAAATTATTAATCATTTTTTTTTTCTTTGTCATTTATCAAATGCTGAACGTTTTTCTGCGAATTACTAATTGTGAGCAAACTTTTTTGTTGGCAAGAACAGATGAACCGTTTTCTTTTTCTCCTGTTTTGTTCCGGCGGTGGGGACATTTTTTGTTCTTTTTCTGTGGGTTTTCGGGTTTGGACTTTGAATTGTCGTCTTGCCCTTGCCCTTACCCTTAGGTCAACTCCAACGGGGTGAACGATGGCATAATGGATGTGACGGCCTACTCACCGACAGGTCGCTCACTCAACTGTCCGGTTTACACAGAGAACGGCCTGTATATGACGAAATTCAAGCCCGACGAAGCTGGCCAGTGGTCGATAGAAGTGGCCTACGACGGCGATCGAGTACAGGGTGGTCCGTTCAGTTGTTTTGTATACGATCCCAACGCCATAAAGGTAATTTTGACAGTTTGGTGTGGTGGCTGTTTTTCGCTGGAATGACGGTATGTCCCATTTTTCATCGGGTACTGCGGCTGCATATGCACTAATACTTAAAAATCAAGTCAGAATTTTTGCCAGTATTTTGTATCAATTTTACTTCACTGTGGAGTGTGGACATCAACCAACTTTTACTTTTCCGAAGGGAGAGATAGAGAGGGGATGGGAGGGCAGGCGGAAGGGAGAGATTGAGAGGGGAGGGAGGGCGGGAGAGGGCGAGAGAGGAAGAAAGGGAGGGGAGGGAGGCAGGATGGGAGAGAGAGAGGGAGAGAGTGACCGTGTGAATCCCTGAGGAGGAAGAGTCGCGGGCTGAACTTATTTGAGTTTATCATTTTTCAAACCACAGTGATTTACCCCGAATATCCAAATTTAATTTTAACCTATCATAGCTCTACGATTTGGACGGTGGCCACGTTCGTTATCCGTTCAGCTTCGTCTGTGACCTCTCGAGGACTGGATTCTCGTCTGCCCTGTCTCCTTTGGTGTCGTCCTCGTTCGCTCAGGTCAAATTCGATGTGGTCTTCAAGGGAAAATCGATCGATCACTCAGTTAGGAAGCTGGACGCAGGTGGTGATCAACTGGAAGTGACCTTCACGCCGAACGAGGGTGGAAAGTATCGCATTTACGTCTACTTTAACGGAACGGAGGTCAAAGGTTAGGTTTACCCCAAATCAGGATGGGTTTGCGTGGTAGCAGGGTGCTTGATCAGGTCACATCCACCCGAAGTGGCGGGGTGCTTTTCAGGTCACATCCACCCGAGGTGGCAAAAATGGTTCAGTGATGGACAATTTTGACGAAATTTCAGTTAGACATTGTTGATACATTTGATGCGTGATCAAAATATCAGGTATACATTTCTGACAAAATTTATAGTAAGGATTTTTATCGAAATTTCGTGTGAACATTCTTTCCAAATATCGGTGGGACATTTTTTCCAAATCTCTGGTGGATATTTTTTCCAAGTTCTGGTGGATATTTTTTTCATCAGAATTTCTCATGGGCAAGCAGAAAGTGCAAATTTCAATTATTTTCAATTTCAATTTTTGCAATTTTTTCGAAAATTGCACAGTTATCGCAATTGTTACAATGAAACGGAAAAAGGAAGCATTGTCAAGAATGAGGGAGAGAAAAAATTTAGAATCAGGTTCATTGTTCATTATTTTTTACATTTTTTTTATTTTATTTTGCAATTTGTTTTTTTCTTGCATAAATTCACAAATTTCAAGTGGTCATTGTTGTCAAAAAGTCTTGTGGGCATTTTATGAAAATTTCAAAGGGGCTTTTTGTCCACATTTCTTCAGTTGAATGTTTTTCACCAATGTGGACAAGAGATTCGATGAGTTCCGTTTTTATAGCTTTTCCCCATTCCCTGCTAAACAATATTGCAGGTTCTCCATTCTCGGTTCGTATTGCTGGTGGTTCGAAAACGTCCAAGAGAAGGACCAAGACCAAACCGAAATTGGAGAGCGAATTCAGCAACCACCACATGTCGACATCAACAAAGAAGTTCACCAATGAAGAGAGAGACAGAGACAGGGACCGTTTCAGTCGAGAAAGGGACCAATTCGGAGAGAGGGACCATTTCGGAGAGAGTCCCCCGACGCATGGTGGCATGGGGAGTGGCCTCACCAGGAGTTCCCTGTTGAAGAAATACGAGTCTGGTACCGCAAATGGCTTTGGTATGCTTTTTTGTCTGGGGTCACATACTTTTACCTTTTTTTTTAACATTTCCTTTCATCTGAAGTGCAAGCTTTTTGGCATTTGCGTCTCAGAAAATAATTGATCTTGGCCTGATGGCCCAAAATGCGAAAATCATAAACATTTGCCACACCCCACTTTCTTGCAAAACTTCGGACAATGAGATGTTTTTGGCCTGAAATTCACGCCATGCCAGAGTCCTCTGGACAACTTTTCGAGTTGCGAAATCTCGCCCCAAAGAATGTCCACAAAATGCCTGCAGAAAATGTCCCAGTTACTGCAGGAGGAGGTGCAGATGGTTCTCCCCCAAATCAGTCGGATGGGAAGTGCGATGATCTCCACCTCTCACCTGTCGGCTGTCACCTGGCAGAGAATGCCGTTAATGTTTTGCACGCAAGAAAACATCATAACTTTTCATGTGCAGAGCTTTGTGGAAAAGGTTTCACAGAAACAGAGGGAATGGGTGTTGCTGGTTTCCATTTAATGGCCAAGCACCACGTTAAAATTATGCCAACACTCGTATGTGTGAAAAATGTCTTTTGCAAACAGAAATCCTCACATCTCCGATGTGAAACCATTTTTTGAAAATGGAAGCCATCATCTTGCATTCTCTCTGTGATGTGAAATCTTTTTCGCGAAGCGCTGTACACAGCATTTGGCTTGTAAGGTGTGATCACTGCACACCAAGGCTGTAGGCTGACGCCAAGCTTTAAAATGATACTGTTCCAAAAACGCAGGCGCCGCGCATGACACCTTCCCCCCGCCTGGCCAGGATCCCGACGGATCCTGGCTCCCGGCCCGACGCCGAAGTGGAATTCAGGCTTTTGGTATGGTTAGTCAGGTTGAATATGCTTAGTCCGAATTTTCGAAAGTAGAAAACGAAATTATTTGAATTATTTGATTTATGATGTTTATGATTTCATTTGGTTCATGATGTTTTGTCTTATGATTTCATTTGGTTAATGATGTTTTGCCTCCAAGCCACGTTTCCTTTGTTTTGTCGAGATATTGAAATATTTACATCAGATTGAAATGGGAAGAAAAGGAAAAAGGGAAGAAGAGAATGAATTTGAGTTCTTCTTTTGTGAAATTTTGAAAATAGCTATGTTTGATTGCGGTGTATCCGTCATCTGCTAGATTTTGCCTGTACCTTTCGCACTAAAAGGTGACACCAGCTCTTCACGTCTTCATGAGCAGTCGACATCTTCGTTCCAAACGTCGACGTCAGTGAAGACGTCCAACGATTTCGACGTCATTGGTCGGCATCGTTCTCCTGTCGAACGGATGAAGTCTCCTGACGTGTTTTCTCCATCGCCTGATGCCAGAAGTAGGGGCTTGGTTAGCAGTAAAGCGGCAGACGCTGGAAACTACATGCTAAAGGAAGGTTGGTGATTGGAAGCAGCGACTTTTTTCCAACATTTTATTCCTGTGTTCGTGGGAATGTTTGGTGACAGAGGTGAGAAACAATTCTGGAACTTGCATGAACAGTGCAATCCCCAAAAAGTGTCATTTCACGCTTTTTGCAGATGTGGTCGGGTCATCTATTGCGGGGGGAGTTCCATGCCCACCATCGAATGGCCATGCCATAGACTACTGAAGCGGTTTATGGGGGTGTGGCTGATGGATCCCCAGACGCTGGATAATTTCTGAAATTTTGATGTTCATTTTGTCTGCAGCATTGGTATTCTAGAGGACAGATTTCCCACCAGGGCCAGAGCGGTATTTCAAGTTCTTAGTCAGGGAGTCGAGGCTTTTTTCAGGGAAAGAGCCGCTGATCCTGTCAGGGAGCCAGGATGCGCAACCACAACCCACCAGTAATTGGTGTCCAAGCCGCAGCAGGATTCCAAGAGCAGAGCTCCTGAAGGGGGATCTGCGGGCACCAGCAGAGTCCCCCTGAACCCGAATTTTTTTTAAATTCCGGGCTCATTTTGGGTGCATTCCTATTTTAAACTGCAAATTTCCCAATCAGGGCGAGCCAAAAACCCCTGACCAGGGCAAGCAAAGGGTACAGACCAGGAAGGGAAGAAGTGAACCACTGTGACATTCCTAAACGTTGGTCAACTGAAATCACTCTGCACTAGACTTTGGTGCGAATAAATTCCTGCCCACAATGTTTTCTTTTTTTGGCATCCCGATGAAGCCAGCTGCGCATACCTCGCAGCTTGCATCGGTTCCCATCAGAACACCGAAGTTAAGCAACGTTGGGTCTGGATGATGCTTGGATGGGAGACCACCCTTGTACCCCAGTATGTGTTGCTGGAAGGGGGCTGAGTGGCCAAGTCCCTCGTCTCCTTCGGACGTTCAGTTGAATGCAGAGCGGAGTTGGGCTACGATTATGGAGCATTGTTCTCCTTGCGAGCCCAAGTTGTGCAACAAGGTTTAAGCCGAGCCACCGGTCGTATGGCTGTCAGCTCATAATGGCAATGATGATGATCAAGCTGCTCATTGGTCTTCTGTTTTGGCATGAAAAAACTTTTTTTCGTTTTTTTTTTCATTCAGAAATCGTCACAGAGAGGTCGACCAATTATTCGCAAGTCCCAGCCGATGACAGGCTTCGTGTCGGTGACCTTAGGTCAAGCATCACCAGCAATCAACATCAACTTCTCCGTGCCAAATCCCCAACACCGTCACCAGCGCTCACTGCGTCATTGACCACCAACGGATTCACCAAAGTCCACCAAACGTCACCTGCTTTGATGATGACGACATCGAACGAATCATCGGTGAAGTCGAGTTCTGTGCTCCGGAATATCAATTTTGATCAAGTGTCGGAATCGGTGTTCAAACCGATCTCAGTTCAGGTCAGTGTGTTCTTGAATTTTTTGAAAAAAGGTTATTTTCGCACAGCATTCACAGCATGGTGCTGCGATACCTCCATGGAGGTCTATTGCCACAATCGCTGTTTTCAACCGATTATTCTGCGAAAATTAAAAGCTTAGATCCAAAAACGCTTTTTTTCCGATTCAACCAAAACCGATTCAACCAAAACCGATTCAACCAAAACCGATTCAACCAAAACCGATTCAACCAAAACCGATTCAACCAAAACTGTTTGAAGGGTTGACAGAGTAAATGTACTCATATGAAGGTATTTTCGCAATTTTCTTATCACTATGGAGAAAAATTGATGTTACCTGCTGGCACAGTTTACTCATAATCCCTGTGCTAAACAGTGAAATTGCACGTCTCTGCCTTCAGCGATCTTCTTGACAACCTTCTTTTTGAGCCTGAAAAGCCTCCAGATGAGGCGTGAGAGTGAGGGTGCCATGACCTGTCAGATTCCAGTGAATCTCGGTGACACTTCTGGAGCACCTGACCACGCGTGATGGCCCAGACGAATCAACATACCTTCTAACGTTGCAGCCAAATCAAGAAAGGAAGGTCAGTTATTTGGGATAGGTTAGTTTTGGGGTAGTACATGGGATTAAGGGGCAAGGTAAGGGTTAAAAGCTCACTAAAGCAAACACGCTTTAGGTGACCGAGATTGATAATCGGTCCAGTAGTCCAAATAAACTTGTGGTCAGGCTTTCCAAACTGTTACCAAATCACTTGCCTGTCTATCTTTCTCTCTCTCTGTCTTTCGCCAACAAACAGGTGCCAAGCCTCTCAGCTGATGATGGCAGCAACTCTCCCAGCTTCGGTCAGCTCAAGAAGGAGCTCAGGGTTCTGGAGCAACAGAGCGAAACAACACGACCGACGACCACCTTTGGCGAAGGAGCTCCTTCGATGGCACCTCCACCTCCGAGGAGGAGAAGGGATGTCAATCTGGAAATGAAGAGCGACCACCTGCCATCACCACCTCCACTTGTCAAGCTGAGAAACATCAACCACCTGGTTGAGAAGGACGAAGAGAAGGGAGGCAGGGGTGTTTTGACTTCATCCCCTCCCCGTGGAGGAGCTGATGGTCCCTCCTCCCCTGCATTCACAACTGCGGCAATGGTACACACTTCTTCTGGTAAGATATGCTAATCTGCTGATCTTTTTCCTCCTGCCCTCTATTCCATCCATTCCTGCCTCCTCCTCCTTCCCTCTCTCCTCAATCAACCTCCCTCCCTCCCTCTCTCCATCGTCCTCCCATTTTGTGTCTTCTGGTCTGGTTGAGGTTTTGAAGGAGGTCGAGGCTGAAATATTTTATGAAGGAGGTCGAGGCTGAAATATTTTATGAAGGAGGTCGAGGCTGAAATATTTTATGAAGGAGGTCGAGGCTGAAATATTTTATGAAGGAGATCGAGGCTGAAATATTTTATGAAGGAGGTCGAGGCTGAAATATTTTATGAAGGAGGTCGAGGCTGAAATATTTTATGAAGGAGGTCGAGGCTGAAATATTTTATGAAGGAGGTCGAGGCTGAAATATTTTATGAAGGAGGTCGAGGCTGAAATATTTTATGAAGGAGGTCGAGGCTGAAATATTTTATGAAGGAGGTCGAGGCTGAAATATTTTATGAAGGAGGTCGAGGCTGAAATATTTTATGAAGGAGGTCGAGGCTGAAATATTTTATGAAGGAGGTCGAGGCTGAAATATTTTATGAAGGAGGTCGAGGCTGAAATATTTTATGAAGGAGGTCGAGGCTGAAATATTTTATGAAGGAGGTCGAGGCTGAAATATTTTATGAAGGAGGTCGAGGCTGAAATATTTTATGAAGGAGGTCGAGGCTGAAATATTTTATGAAGGAGGTCGAGGCTGAAATATTTTATGAAGGAGGTCGAGGCTGAAATATTTTATGAAGGAGGTCGAGGCTGAAATATTTTATGAAGGAGGTCGAGGCTGAAATATTTTATGAAGGAGGTCGAGGCTGAAATATTTTATGAAGGAGGTCGAGGCTGAAATATTTCATATTTGGAGCTGAATGGTTGAGGAAAAATCGATGGCACAAAAAAGTCGATTCCGTTCGCAGATGTCATTTTGTGCTTGATTTCCCTCCAAAAACCGAAACTCAAAACGTGGAAACTCGCAGCGTTCAAAATAGTCAAATACTGTCGAAGATCAAAAACGTTGGAAACTCGAAACAAAACTTCATTTTGTTTATTTTATTTTTGCATTTTTATTTTAAGGGGACGTACCCCCCTGGAAGACAAAAATCGGAAGCACAAAAGATGCAGGGCTAAAATTTTGCACACACTTTGACTTTGGGGACCATTAAGAGATCATACCTGCAAATTTTGAGCTCATTTGATCACCAGAGTTAAATTCTGCAGGCACATATCTATTAAAATAGAAGCCCTTACGGCGATCGAAATTACTTTTGAACAGCTTGACCCAAGGTCACCAAATTTGACATGAGTATCCTCAAATGATGTATCT
The DNA here is from genome assembly GCA_030068105.1 of Sinentomon sp. SZTP_YWyxl. NCBI lineage: Eukaryota > Metazoa > Arthropoda > Protura > Sinentomata > Sinentomidae > Sinentomon > Sinentomon sp. SZTP_YWyxl. The sequence goes on from JASGXE010008040.1 coordinate 17,249, forward strand.
ACAGCTGTATGATCCATTTCTTCCAAAATAATACCTTTCACGAGTTCTGTCACACTGGAATTCTCATTTTTGATAATTAGCGTAGGGGTTTTAGTCATCAGGGGCAAATGGGAACTCTAAAAAGTGTTACTGGAGTCAAATGCTGATCATAGAAAGTAAGACAACGAAAATCTGAGTAAATTGGTGCAAATTTCACCTGGATAGCACTTTCCGTTCAAAAGTTATTGCGATTTGAATGCAAAAAGAATATCGGAATTGAAATAGCAGGAAAATACCGACAGAAAGCAATGGACTTCGTCCGCATGAACTGCCATGACTCAAAAAGTAATGAAGATAGGGAAAAACCAATCATACCATCTGAAAGAGCACACTTCAATCTATCAGGAACTTTGAAAACCCCAAAACCCACAAAAATCAGGTTTTTTGCCAACTTCAAGGGGGTACGTCCCCTTCAAAAATGCAAACGAGCAATCTTAAATCAGCCGGGAAACAATAATTATTGTTTGCGTCCTTACAGGATCTATTTTGATAAAAGGAATCAAGCTCAATATTGCCTCCTGTCCGGAGTTTTCTGGGACTTTCGCTTTTGTATTTTTTCGTTGTCCATCATTTCCATTTGCAGAGA
>JASGXE010008041.1:0-17832 GCA_030068105.1 Sinentomon sp. SZTP_YWyxl
TATTGGAAATCGAGACCCACCTCCCTCAAACTTCAACCCGGAGTAAATAATCCCCAGGAAATATCAGTGAAAACTGAGGAGTAAAGCAACCTAAGGGCCTTCCCATTCATTACATGCAGAAGAAAGAAAAATGTCATAGCGCGATGTTATACGAGTAGGTAGTTGTGGTTTCATCAACAATTCAGGTCGAAATAGAGGCAGCTAAGACATGGCTCAGACGCATTCAAAACGAACAACTTTCGTGTTCTCTTCACCGGAACAAGCTTCAAAGCGCGAAACATGTTTACACAACTCATCACACACCACTATCTCATTTATTCAACATTTTACTTCACCCGAACTCATAAGTTGGCTTAGCGAGGTTGTTTCCTGTACACATGCGAATGCGAAAGTCAAAACCTTTATTCCGGATGCAGGTATAGGTATGTATAGACATGCTTGCACGATAAAAACGTTCATATCAATATCATGGCGAACGCTCATACCGCAAAAAGGTCAGAAGGGCACGCTACCCCAAATCCATATCCCCTGCAAGGGCTTCCAGGGGTTGTGGAGACGAAAATGTTTCATAAAAGTTTGGGCAAACCCGCTACCTACGTTTAATCAAAGGTTAGGAGCCAATCTGAATTTCGACGGATGAGGGAGGGGGAGAGCCAGTTCAGACATCGCTTGTTGCCGAGAACTTTTCAAAAAATGCAATTCCGTCTTTACATGCGCACCGGTATATTATCATATAGGTATATAGACTTGTACAAAAATCCGGTGTCTGTATCATAAGCGCAAAAATGGGGAGAAAGGAGGATGAGGATGGAGGGGTCGCCTGCCTTCCGCAGTTACAGCGGAGCAGAAAAAGCCAGGTTAAAGCGCCAAGTTTGGTCGTAACTTCTGCTTTCGACTGGATCTAAGCATGCAGGGATGAAAGAAGATCCGCTGGAGGGTTGGTTGGTTAGGTGGCGAATTGCGAGCATCAGGGTGCTAGATTCAACAGCGGATATACGCATATGCCGGTGGTATCTCCATTTGTATGAAGAAGGCAGGCACCGAAAAGAAAGACCCTACAGTCCGTTTCCAGATCCGACCGGTCGTTCCCATTGAACGCCCATTGCTGAAAATGCAACAATGGGAATTTTCGATCCCCCACTGCGATTTTTCGAGAGGAAAATTATGCCGATTCGAAATGAAAGATTTTGAACTGCTGGATCAAGGCATATAACTTTCTGTGCAGCGTCTAACTGCTGTTGTGTGTTTAATCGTACGTAGAGACGGATGAGGGAACGGAGTGTTTAGGGATAACCATAAAAATGCTATGAGACGAGGAATTTTTCCGCTTTTCCCTGAAACATATTTTCTTGCAGTGGGCCCTAATAAAGTTACAGAGATGTGTGTATGCGGGTCGCGAAAAGCTAAAGAAGACTCATAGAAGAGGTCGAGGTCCCACTGAAACTCTGCGCAAACAAAGTTTCAAACACCAAAATCGGAAAGTCAAGACACAGCACGAGAGGCATGTGATACTGGTCTGGCACAAAAGCTCGAAAGTGGTTTGCCAAAATATGCTTGAAATAAGTTAGGGGAATTTCCGAAGAACCGTGTCCCTGAGAAACAAACGGAGCTGCAATTGGTGTTTCCCAAAATATGCGTGTTGCATATGCTTCAAATTAGTTAGGGGAATTTCGGAGGAACTGTGCCCCTGAGAAACAAACGGCGCTGCTATTGGTGTTTTCCAAAATATGCGTGTTGCATGTGCTTCAAATTAGTTATGGGAATTTCCGAGGAACTGTGCCCCTGAGAAACAAACGGCGATGCAATTGGTGTTTTCCAAAATATGCGTGTTGCATGTGCTTCAACGAGGAACTGTGCCCCTGAGAAACAAACGGCGATGCAATTGGTGTTTTCCAAAATATGCGTATTGCATGTGCTTCAAATTAGTTGGGGGAATTTCGGAGGAACTGTGCCCCCTGAGAAACAAACGGCGCTGCAATTGGTGTTTTCCAAAATATTCGTGTTCCATGTGCTTCAACGAGGAACTGTGCCCCTGAGAAACAAACGGCGATGCAATTGGTGTTTTCCAAAATATGCGTATTGCATGTGCTTCAAATTAGTTGGGGGAATTTCGGAGGAACTGTGCCCCTGAGAAACAAACGGCGCTGTAATTGGTGTTTTCCAAAATATGCGTGTTGCATGTGCTTCAACGAGGAACTGTGCCCCTGAGAAACAAACGGCGCTGCAATTGGTGTTTCCGAAAATATGCGTGTTGCATATGTTTCGAATTAGTTAGGGGAATTCCCGAGGACCTGTGCCCCTGAGAAACAAACGGCGCTGCAATTGGTGTTTCCGAAAATATGCGTGTTGCATATGTTTCGAATTAGTTAGGGGAATTCCCGAGGACCTGTGCCCCTGAGAAACAAACGGCGCTGCAATTGGTGTTTTCCAAAATATGCGTATTGCATGTGCTTCAAATTAGTTAGGGGAATTTCGGAGGAACTGTGCCCCTGAGAAACAAACGGCGATGCAATTGGTGTTTTCCAAAATATGCGTGTTGCATATGCTTCAAATTAGTTAGGGGAATTTCGGAGGAACTGTGCCCCTGAGAAACAAACGGCGCTGCAATTGGTGTTTTCCAAAATATGCGTGTTGCATGTGCTTCAACGAGGAACTGTGTCCCTGAGAAACAAACGGCGCTGCAATTGAAATTTCAAAAAAAAAAATGCGCATTGCACGTGCCGCCTTTTTAAAATCTGGTCGTTGGCTGAACATTTGTCGAAAATATCTTCACCAGCTAATTTCTCCGGAACGAAAGCATGCCCAGAAGGATGATTGATGACATGATAATTCATGTTAACGGCAAAACGAAATTCGTTGAAAATTATTCTCGGCCCATCCTGTTCCGCAACTCCATAAACAAAAAAAGGTTCCGGCCAGAACGCACAATGGAAAATTAAATAGCCTAAAACATTGTATTGGTCAAATGGAAATTGTATATCATTGCGATCCCAGTTCGAAGCAGGCAATACAGACAAATTTGTAGGGACAAAAAGACGATGGGGTCGTTTAGCATAATTGGCCCACCCGTGTGGTTCAAGCAGCAGGATAGATAAAAGTGCTTTACATTTTAAAATTGGCCAAGGCCTAAAATAACAGGAGAGAGGCATTTCTCGACATCAGTCGTCCGGGAGGCGATTTTACAAACCCTGCCGCGACTTTAGATGGCAGAAAGCGTTCTGTGCAAGAATGCTCGATTGGGGCCCGTCACTCGCAAGAAAAAAAGATGTTGTTTTTTCCCACCTAAAGCTATCTGAACCTGACCGAACCCTGTCCCCTCTTGGAAAAATCGATGCTCGCTTGGGGCCCCGGCCCGCCATCTAAAGTCGCGGCAAGGTTTGTAAATTGGCGTCCGGGATCCTGAATAATTGAATGGTATACGAAGAGGCAGGCCTCAGAAGAAGAGGCCGCCAGTACCGACTTGAATCGCCCCACACACACCAAGGAATACATATGCATGGAAACGAAGGAACGAGCAGTCATATAAACTAGACCTTTCGGTAAAGTGCGTCGTTCTTTGCTTTCCTGTTATATACGCTTACCGATACCTACAGGGTGTCCCCTAAGTGTCCTTAGTGTGCCAAACCTCACGGGCAACTTCCTGAGGCAATTCTAAGACGAAAATCTAGAATGACTTTTTGTGTTCTCCGATGACTTATGGGGTATAAAAGAGCACACTGTTTCGATATTGCACTGTGGATTATAACATTGTCGACTGCATCGATAATCAAGCTCGCATGGTTAATAACGTGTGACCAAAACCTGACAAGGCTTATTTGAGATGTGTTCCATCTGCATGTATCCGCCGATGCAACCTGACGAATCGGCAACAAAATAAACAAAAAAAAAGAGAGAATGGATGGTACAGCAATGCATATGGGCGCCCCATAAATGACACGCATACTCTTTAACAGTGCACAGGGTGAAACAAAGGTCCACGTGTACATGGAATGCTCGCTTTTTTGAGGGCAGGAAGTTCAATGGTGAAGCAATTTGATTGGTGATGCTGAAAATGTTGACACGAGTCAGTGCAGCAGAGAACAAACCAAAATCATGCTTCCGCCTGAGTGCTCGGGAACCTCTGAATCAACCTGCACAGAACCCAATAGGTCCTCGGCATCAACCACAAACACATTCGGCACCGTTTTAGGACTGAATACCCTCCCAAATACCCCCCATCCTCGCATGTACAGGAACAGAGGTAGCCTCCGAATAGCAAACGAACGAACGACCGAACGAATCCACCTCACCTCATGCATGCATAAAACTAGGTAAGCCGCATGTCGTCCAGAAGAAGAAGCTATAGGAGAAAAATAAGGTTCATAAACTCCTCGAAACAAGTTCCAATTTTTAGACCGAAAGAGGCATACGAATAGCAGTAGTAAAGTGGCAAAACCGAGTTGGTGGTTTTTCAGCGTAATATGACTCGTAAAACAAAGTTTTAGTGCTGCATGGTCGGATAGGTATTCGTATGATGGGACGCGAAGGACGACGAACAGAGGCGAGAAAGGATGGGAACGAACGGAATGCATGGGTGGGAGACACGTGCAGTTGGAGAGGGGGACATTCCTCACTATGCGACGACTTGCCCAAACAAGCTCGCTTTCCATTTTATTCAAACCATACCTAGGCAATTGCAATTTGTGGTTTCATGTTTCGGTTGGTCCGCAGGGACTGCCTGCCGCCTTCCTGTCCTTTCCTGCGGATGGCCCGTCGCAGAGGCCCAACGCATTTGACGAGACCGTTGCGCAGTGTCTCCAAGGGGGTTAAAGATATGGAATACGCGAGAGGGCAGACAAACATGAGGCTCCCAAAAGTTCACGGAACAATAAAAAATGCGGCGCTTTTTAATTTGGACATTTCGGTCTCTTCTCGCTCGTCGGTTGAAATTTGACTTGAAAATTAGTTCGAAAAAAAGGTCCGGAGACACGTCGTTCAGGTGAAACAACAGCAATTCCACCAGCCTTTCATTGCCGTTCCTCTTAAAAGTTGTTTCGTGAAAAAACTGGGTGTACCTCAATTTCAAACATTGCTCCTTCAGCCGAGAAGCCTTGCCACCAGGGATGGGCAAAATATGGCACGAAGTTTAGGGGGTGTAGGTAGGTAAGCAGGGTTGAGCATAGGGGGGGTAGGGGGGGTTACCCCCCCTGGCCTTCGGCCGAGGTTACCCCCCCCCCAGCCTTTTTCCGACGGTACCCTTGGCCGAAGGCCAAGGGTACCGTCGGAAAAAGGTGGGAAAAGAGTCCTGGTGTGTGTGCAGGGCACACACCAGGACTTCAATAGGAGCAACATTGTTTCTTTGTACTTTCTGTTTTGATTCCCCTGCCGGAAAAAGGCTAGGGGGTAACCTCTGCCTTTGGCCGAGGTTAGCCCCCCCCTACCCAAGAATGTTGCTGTCAAAGTCCTTCCTGGTGTGTGCCCTGAACACACCAGGAAGGACTTCAATAGCAACATTCTGTTTCTTTTGTACCTACTTCCTTTTTGATTCCCCTGCCGGAAAAAGGCCAGGGGGGGTAACCTCGGCCTTTGGCTCAGGTTACCCCCTATCCTTTTTCCAAGGGTACCTTTGGCCAAAGTCCTCGTGTGTCCTGCACACACCAGGAAGGAATTCAATAGCAACATTCTGTTTCTTTTGTAATTCCTGTTTTGATTCCCCTGCTGGAAAAAGGCTAGGGGGGGTAACCTCGACCTTCGGCCGATGTTACCCCCTAGCCTTTTTCCGAGGGAACCCTTGGCCGAAGTCCTGGTGTGTGCCATGCACACCGCAGGACTTCAATAGCTACATTCTGTTTCTTTTGTACTTTCTGTTTTGATTTACAGAAAATGGTAAAATGAAAAAAACTCATCCAGAAAGTCGTGTCTGACAGTTATTTCCTTGCTCCATCTATTGCGACTGCAAACCCTCCAGGATAAGGAAAAAAGGACCTGAAATGTCGTAAAATGGCATCTGAGGACCCCTAATTTTTCAAAAAAGCTTCAGCTTTTGGGGGACGCTGTCCCCCAAACCCCCTGCCGGGGCACTGCCCCATGGACCCCCGCTGGGGGGCACAGCCCCCCAGACCCCCCATGCTGGGGGGCTGCCGCCCCCAGACCCCCTGCATTTTCGGTGCCCTACCCCCCCCCCCGTCGAAGACCTCTTTACTCCCCTCTAAGGTACCCTACCTTGCCCATCCCTGTAGGTAAGGGCCCTCCGCAGGGGTAGGTAAGACGCGTCTTGGGGAGAGGATTTGGGACAGACAAATTTGGATTCTCCAAATGACACAAAAAGAAAGTCGCAATAAAGTCACAATCATTTGGAGAATCCAAATTTCAACAGAAAATGTAACAAATTATTTGTTCACATTTTCTGTTTCACAAGATTTCCATGTGCATTCCACTGATGTTGAAGAAGCTGCGAAAATAACGAAAAAAGGGCATTGTTACCTCAGTTTGTTATGACGAACAACGAATAAGGTTTTCTCACTCGAAAGGTTCCAAAGTCTTCTCTCTTCTGTGGGAGGGTGAGGGGGGAGGGGGGAGTTTGAAAAACGCATTTAAGGTGAATCATTTTCTTGCGGTGAGTTTGTTTTTGTTGTCAGCGTGTGGTGCCCATTCGGAAACAAGATCAATGTCAAGTGAAAATCTTTGCCAAGACTTGTTTGAATTGTTTAAATTGTATGGCAACCTTCGCCTGCAGAATAGCTGCATAGGTCTACAGGACATAGCTTCGTTGTTGTTTTTGATGGGAGTATAAATTCTGAAAAATATCGGTTAACTGAATTGAATTTCTTGGTAGGCTAATAACGTTCTCAGACATGGCCGATGTATTTTGTGAAATTATTGGGAGACGATGTACCACCTATGAACCTTTTTATGGTAACCTTTTGCCAGATAACTGATAAGGAAAATGCAGCAATCGTGTCATGAAGGCATGTCTTTCGACTTTATTACCCTGTCACACAGTCTTTTTGACCCTTATTTTCGTGAGAACTTCCCGAAACGGACGGTTTGGCACAAAATAAGAATGGGATACCTATACATTCCGCTCAAGACAGGCGCCGAAATGACATGCAGGCCGGCCGGGCACAGGTTAAGGAACAAGTCTTATGAGGAAGCGGGATCACTTTATTTTATCAAATATGCCGTTGCGACAAAAGGCGCAAGAAGAGTCATGGGTGAAATGGCATATCGCTTTTTGCCTGTTTCCTAGATGCAGCACCTATTACAGTGTTTTAGCCTGTTTCGGCCTCTCGTCTCGTGGTCCGTTGCGAAATGCGTCATGCGAAATTTTGGCGCCAGACGAATAATAAAAAAGGAGGCAGTTAAGGGTTTTCAGTCTTATTATTTCCTGGAACAACATCGGTAGGCCTAGTTCCCTAACCATATACCTTTTGCAGAAGAAGCCCTCTCTTTCGCTTCCCCAGCCACAGAAAACCAACTAACAAGGACTACGAGAGGCGCGAGAGAGTGGCAAGCCCGCCTCCCAACAGAGGAAGGTGGCTATCATCAGGGAAGGCAGAACAAGCAAGGAAATTACATGCTACGCAGAGGAGAAGAGGGAAGAGAAGGGGAAAAGGACGGAAATGTAGCGGAGGGCGGGGTAAAGGGAAAGAAGGCCTAAAATAAGGAAAGTCATCTATCTATCCATCTATCTATATCTATTGCCCGTGACCAATCAACCACTCCCTTAAAATGCTATCTATTTGTGGCCCATTCTACAGGCATAAGGAGAGAAGACTGCGGGTTAGAAGAAGAAGAAGACTAAGAAAGAAGAATCGACCAAGTTCCAATGCTGCAAGGCGGCGGCGGCAGAGCGCAGCACAGTTTGTTGTAACCGGCATGACAGGACAACCCATTTTCGACCTTATCCGTTCAGAAATCTATCTCGTTCTATCGTCTTTCTAAAAATGGCACGGCATTTTCGCAAGCACCAACTGTAGATGCGGAAAGAGGGTGAGGCAAAAATCACGCATGTATGCACACGCATGTGTGGGCTGCAGTTCGGAATACCTGCCGACATTTCAAAATGCTGGTCTGAACGAATTTTCACACGCTCATGTCGCCTAAATAGGACAGGAAGATTATGTTAGGTTACGTTAGGAGGTCAGGTTAAGTTTGGTTTGGGTCAGTTTTTATGTCACAGAGCAAGGGAGTAACTGCCAACTCGTCCAGTCCAATGTCGGCAGGTACAACAACACACGTGTGTTCTCCTGAACTTTGTTCTCGAGGACTTTAGAATTTGGCCTTGCCATCATAAGGGGTGGGTTGCTCTAGTCGGAGGTAACTTACCTCGAGAGTATGGCTTACCCTGGAGTAGTTACCTCTGAGAATTAAAATCCGGTTGCTGTTTGAAAAGTTACACCCAGGGGCAGTTACCTCAGGACTTGCACCCAGGTGCAGCTACTCCCAGCTTTTGTGGTGGAGTCAGCCTGTGGGATGTGTGTAAGTCCCTTTAAACTTTCATTGCAGGGATAGCCATTTAAATCGATGTGTGTCGGGCTGGCGCAACCTTCTGAATTTTCACTTGAAATGGCTATACAAAATAGTTTTCCAAGATGGTGCCACGTATTGAGTGGTATCAATGGATGAGTGAGCATGTCAAACATGCACCTCGTTTGAAATGTGCTGTTTTTTATGAAATGGCTTCCATGGGCCCGCATTCAATATGGTACCTACAATGTAAATGGGCTCTCAAAACGATAGCAATTCCAAACGACATGTCTACATGTGGAGGAGGACGTGATGTGCTGCATTTCTTTTAGTTATTTCTCAATTAAGGCTAACTAAACCTGACCTAGAATCCGCATACGCTCACTGCCTGATGCTTGTTATCTACCTACCTATACTGCTAATCATCCGCCTTGATTGCTCTCAATGTACCACTAGCTGTCTCCCCATCAACCGCAAATCACGTCCCAAACTTGTCTATTCCACATGCAACAGGTCTTATAGAACTGTAATTCTTAAAACAGCTAAGCATTAAAAACAAAATTTTCAAATTCAACTGCAGATCAAAACAGTGCCACGTTCGAAAAGTGATCACGTTCCGGCCACAGAACCATTTTGCTGGCAAGCAAGAGGATGTCCTGATGTGGGGATTGGATATTTTTTGTTTTCGAAGTAAAAAATAAAGTATACACCGTGTATTTTTCGAACAAGTTTGCAAAAACATTCTTCTTCCTTTCTTGCGGCCGGATCGTACAAGTTTCTGATTGTGCTGTATTCCGAAAATAGGTTTTATTTTTATGCCGAACTAAGCCTGAGATCTGAATCGATCATCCATGAGGAAATTCCAGTGTATTTTCGTTTTTAACACTCCATCCTGAGGTCAAAAATAGCGTATCTGGCATGAGTGTAAAGTGTCATCCCTCATGCCAGTTTTCTTTATTCCTGAAATCCGAATAGTCTCGATTTCGAATAAAACAAATAAATTTCATAACAAGAGCTTAATGGCGTTTTATGTATACAAATTGCTTACCTCCGACTTTACTCCTGCCCCTGGCCGGGAGTAAAAGTCGAAGGTAAATATTTCACTTTTTCGAAAATATCTACTCCAGAGTAAGGCTACTCTCAACTACTGCAACCGAATTTTACTTCTGGCTGCTTACCTTCGACTTGGATGATGCATGTTGGTGGCATCTCGATGGTCACTGCAGAGATGGCAGATCGATCATCGTCCCGTGTCCAGTGTCAATTAATTGTGATCGACAATATTAATCAGGTCGGCTGAAAGTGTACGGGTCCCCCGGTGTTTAGCATAGTTCGCGTTTACTTGTAGGTTACAAAAGTTGCGTGTCGTTTGCCTCACCCTGTATAGCACAGGACCAGACAGAAGACATAGCAGAAGGAATTCAGCGAACGTTTTCAGAAAATTCCTCAAGCCATGCATGGGCGGATTCGGCACAATCGAAAAAATTCTCTTGCTCGCGATCGCACTTTGCAGGCAGTGAAAACAAAAGGGAAAAGAAGCCCCAAACTGGCCAATATCGAAACCAAATGAACTGTTCCAAATGTGTCAAAAATGCATAAAACAATGTACATTAATGTAAAAAACCACAGATAGAATATATGCACCCGTCCATTGTCCCACAAAGAACACGATTTCAGTTTTGCGTTTTCAGAAACTGTGTTCTTCTCGATATTCTGAAATAGATACAATTACAATTAAAAAACCAGCATGGGACCCCAACAACTGCGAGTATGTGCTTATTCATAGCACTAAAGTCAAACATGCTGATGCAGCCATCGTCTGTAAGAAGTGCGGTGTGACATTCATAATTTTTTTTTCCAATCCACTTCCGCGGACAGCAGCATCGCAACAGCCAATCCCGTCGTCTGAATTCATGACGTCATCAATTTTGGCATTTTTGCATTGCCACCACTTTTTGCCATTTGGCGTGTTTGCCACCGCTTCGCAACTCTTTCTGGGGTCGCAATATAGGGTTGGGTTAGGTCAGGTCAGGTTGGGTTTGGTTTTGAAATTTGGATGTTGAAATTGGCTGGAATTCCCAACAGCCAATCAGAGACGCGCATGCGGAAGTGGATTGGAAAAAAAAATATGCGTGTGACATTCATTGCTCAAAGTATCAGATCAGGACTTGTTACCACACCAACGAGGGGCCGTTGTGCATTCTGCATGGTTTTGGTGTATCTTTTCCTCTTCATTGAATAACAAATGTTACAAGATTGTGCAAAAACCATGACAAAGCTGCCGACATTTTTGCATATCAAATGCAAAAGCGGTTTCACACGCATTTAGGTGCAATTGACATCAGGCTGGAATGATTTCCGCGAGAAAATGCCACCCTTAACAAGATAAGGAACAGATGCAGTCCGCATCCCATATCACCATGGGTGCATCAGGCATGCATTGGTGAAAATGTCGCGAGAAAAAAAACGACCGAACCCCGGCGACTTGATTCAAACACTGAACCAACTCCAATGCATGGTAGGGATGCCCCCGTATACCCATCCAGATATGAGCACGCAGGAAGGACGGCTGCATCGGATATGCAAAAGTTGCTGTTCGGGAAATCGCGATTTTCAAAAAGTATAAATAATATACGAGAATGTTGAGCCTATTTTACGCGACAGGCTTGGATGAGGTACCCACTCGCACGGATATGTGGATACTTTCCAAAGCAATTTTGTTTGGATGCGCTCATATCCATGCCCGCATCTATGCAAACAGCTTGGCTGCAGTGGAAATTCGAAGCATACAGGGAAACGACGCAATGTTATAATATATGCCCATGGCCATAGCTGGTTTTTAGTCATTTTTTTCGCGTAGCCATGCGGTCCGTACTTTGCATTGAACGCTGCGCGAGGTCAAATGCACAAAAAATACCCGTCTCCCGGTTCTTGGATTCCCGTTTATTGGATTCCCGATTCTTGGATTCCCCTTTCTTGGACGCTCCCGTTTCTTGGATTCCCGTTCCTTGGATGGAATCGTAATGGTGATTTCAGGACGAGAGTTTTTGTTTGCGCTTGCCCGCAGGTGGCACCCGGAATATTCGAACAGCTATACACGGTTCATACCTTGGAGTTAGAGAAGACGATGCCACTCATCTACATTCTATTACCAGATAAAAGGAATGGAGCTTACGTTCGCATGTTTCATCTTCTGAGAGCGTTAGGTTAGATTTGGGAGGGCCCTCTCCAAAAGGAAGCCGGTCATGATGTTTTTTTTCAAATCTGTAGAATTCCAAAATTCACTCTCTACGCAAGCCTCACAACGACCGCATCCACCGTATCCCGGGAAGCAAGAGTGAGGGATGCTCAAATTATATGTCCTTTTCTTTTCATTTAGCTTTTGTGGGTAAATTTATCCGGTGGGACAATATTTATTGTCCCATCGGGTTACGTTAGGTTAGGTGAGGTAGGATGTAATCTTGGGACCTAAACTTGCCTGGCCAATCCCAACCCTAATCACAAACCTAATCCCAACCCTAATCCTAATCCAAACCCTAATCCTAATCCCAACCCTAATCACAAGCCAATCCCAACCCTAATCACAAACCTAATCCCAACCCTAATCCTAATCCCAACCCTAATCCTAATCCCAACCCTAATCCTAATCCCAACCCTAATCACAAGCCAATCCCAACCCTAATCACAAACCCAACATTTGTTTACCACATCGATTTGTGCGGATCACCCTGCGCGGTTGAATATTCCAGGTACCTATATTGCTTAGGTTGTCACCATTTCTTTGGGAAATATGGGACATATGTATTAGGACAGTTCATTTGCAAAGCTTAAGCTATGAAACGGGATGTGGACAGACAGACAAGGATGTCTTCTAAGTTCTGTCGTTGTTGCAGAAGGAGCAGCAACTACCTGGTGGCTCTCAGAAATCCATAGAGAGGATAGATTTCATCATACAGTTGCATGGAGTTATATCTCTATTGCTAAAATCACGGAAATTATGCATAGTTGTAACTTCATTTTCGTTCGGCTTTAAATCTGTTTTTCTTCACTTCTTCATTTCATCTCCGTGTTTTAGAACCTGTCCGCAAATCATATTTTACTGTAGGTAGGTGCCTCATCCGAACCGTCTCTTCCGCCGCATCTCGCAAGTTCACGCGTGCAGGGCTACGAAAATTTCTGCATTTTTTGAATGTTTCAACACATTACTAACCTATACTAATGCCAGATGGTGCCTCGAGTTTTTGTCTGAATATTTCGACAGATTAAACTTTTACTGAAAATGCATTTGATCGCCACTCATTCTTTCTAGCTACATTTGAAAATAATCGCTACTCAAATAATATCATTAATTCCCAGTTTCTTCGTCTCGAATTAAACTCGGGTTAAGCTGAGATTAGCTAATCTGAGATTAAAATGTAATCTCAACTTATGCCTGGATTATTTATAACTTGTTTCTTCATGGATTTTATGCGCTGATTAGTAAATCTGAGATTTGGGACTTTAATTCGAGATTAATGTGATATTACCATATATGGTCATAAAATTCAGTTTTCAGAAATAATCAATATCTTCACACTCCCTGCGAGTTGGAAGCTGAAAATTGTCTCAAAAGATGTTAAAACTTCGGCGCAAGTCATTTTATAGAGGGATCATTTTCGCTACTATGACTCCTTCACTCTTTAAAAGGACAAAGAAAAATATCTGTTGAGGCTTCAACAAGGAAATCGCGATTGCAGCAATGCCACAAACAACAAAGCTTCATAAATTTCACCTTTTCACGAAAATGCCATCGCACAATCGAATCGCCGCATTTTCTTTTGTTTTAGTTTTGTTTTACTTTTATTTTATTTTTATTTTTTTATTTTATTTTATTTTATTTTATTTTTGGTATGAATGAGATGAATTGTGGAAGTGAATGAGGAATGAATGAAAAGCATGCCGCAACCACTGCGGATCGGCTTCAAAAATGCTTGCCATGAATAAAAAAAATTACCCAGGAACATGGAACCCCATCAAATTTCACCGGAAATATGAAACCCACCAAGATTCACTGGCAAATTTGGAACGAACCTCAATATTTGTTGCAAATCGTGATTCCCCAATGGTGATTATTTCCCCGGCGGTGGAATATTTCAACGAGGGTGAACTTTTTCTCATGGGTGATTTTTCCCGAGGATGAAATTTTTCCCCAGGGATGAAATTGTTCTTAACGGTGATTTTTCCCCAATGATGAAATTTTCCCTGGCAGTAATTTTTCCCGAAGGATGAAATTTTAACCGAGGATCAATTTTCCTCATGGATTAAATTTTCCGAGGGTGGATTTTCCCCAAGATCATTTTCTTTCTAGAATGGTGATATTTTCCCCTTCGATGAAATCTCTCCCAGAATTGAAATTTTCTCCCGAGGGAGAATTATTTCCAAGGATGAGATTTTTCCCCGATGGCGAATTTTGCCCAGGGATTAAATTTTTCCACGAGTGTGAAAGAGTCCCGGATTTTTTTTTTGCAAATTTTTCTCCAAGGATTAAATATTTCTCCGAGGGGTATAAATATTTCTCCGAGGGGGAAAATTCCATTATTGTGATTTTCCCCGATGAATTTTATCGGATGTGAATTGTTGCAAAAAATCACCCGCATGAAAAAATGTCATCTTGGGGGAAAATTCACCGGCGTCGAAAAATCCATCCTCGGGGAAAAAAATCCATCCCCGGGAAAAATTCAATATCGCGAAAAAAATACACGCTCGGGGAAAATTTCACCCTCTGGGTAAAAATCTCGGGAAACATTCATCGTCGGGGAAAATTTCACCCTCGGGGAAAAATGTCATCTGCCGGAAAAATCGCCCTCGTAGAAAAATTCCACCCTCGGGAAAATTTCATACTCGGGGGAAAAGTTCATCCTCGGGGTAAAAAATTCACCCTCGGGGAAAAATTTATCACTAAAAATAAATAACTTTTCGCAAATTTCATCCGCAAAAAAAATCACCCCACAAGAAATTGGCACTGTCATGGAAAAATTAATCCACAGGAAAAAATTCACTGGGTAAATTTCCCTCTCGGAGAGGGAAATTCCTCCGAGAGGGAAATCCCTTTCGGAGGAATTTCATCCGCTGGGAAAAATCACCCTCGGGGAAAAGCTCCTCTGTTAGATACAAATAAATAAATTTTAACAAATTTCATCCTCGAGAAAAATTCATCCAAAAAGAAATAACACAAACATCGGCCCAAAAGGTGCCTAAAATAACTCCAAAATGGGAATAAACGTTATAAGTGCAATCGGCTACTTGCATTCACAGCCAGCCGCACGGGCTTAAACCTCCGAAATCGGAAAATTAACTTTTTAACCAGATAATCCGAGTTTTATCACCGATTGGAAGATAATTCTCGTCGAAAAAACTAAATTCACAATCTCCGATTAGTTTCTAATCTCAACTTAACCTCTCAATCTAATCACCGATTTAAAAACGAAGAAACAAAACAAAGAGTTAATCACGGATTATCTCCTCCTAATCTCAGATTATAAGTTAATTCGAGACGAAGAAACTGGGCATAAGTCGGTCTTCGCTGACTTAAGACTGCTAGCTTTTTGCTTTGAAGCCGTAGAACATTTGTCGCTCGCTGAAATGAACAATACCTCTTTATCCAAGAAACGGGAATCCAAGAAACGGGAGTCCAAGAAACGGGATTCCAAGAAATGGGAATCCAAGAAACGGGAATCCAAGAAACGGGACGATTTTCGTCCAAGAAACGGGAATCCAAGAAACGGGAATCCAAAACGGGCTAGCGCCAAAATACCCCCGTTGTGTTGTGTTTCAGAAGTACCTATACTCGTATGTACAGCAGAGTTCGGCGATGAAGGAAGTCTGGCATATGGCCAGACACTACCATGGCTTCCCTGCTGTAATAATTCCACTGCGCTGCGAGAAAGGGTGGATAAGAAACAAATCTCCCCCGTGTGCAGATGGATCTTTGGCTCCATCCCAAATTTAGTGCCACACTTTGGTACGATACGTACCTATAGACATAGTCTGCTGCAAGCATGCGAATGATATCGCTTGTGACGTGCGACTGAATTTTCCGCACAGTTCACTTGCGATTTAGCGATGATATGTTCTGCATGTTTTGCTCCTTTATAGGCACAGACAGATAAAAGCGAATGGAATGCGATCGCATTGGAAAAAGAAAGAAAAATAGCCGTGTCAATATCCTAAGGGCGCAAAGGAGGAAAAATAGCGATAAGTTGTTGCTTGTAGGCTTTTTCAACACCTGTCTACGAGTATGTTTATACGAAAGATGTTTCCTTTTCCTGATCTAACTCCGTTGGAAAACTAAACACATCAGGGTGCGGCACAAAGCTAAACTAATCTGGTTTTATAAACACTGGCAGATTTGGCCCTGTCGGAATTTGGGCTTCGAAGAAGCGAGAAGACCTTGAGCGTTCAGGTGTGCATGTGGGCTGCTGACCAAGAAAAACAGAAATTATTCAAGATTATGATTGTCCTGCGCCAATCAACTCTGTCTGGACCGCAACTTTCCCGGGTCAATCCCTTTCCCACAAGTCCCATTCCCTCTTTACATTACCCATTTTACCTTTGCCGCACTGAATTTTTTGCCCAAATTTGACTTGCCAAAATCACACATGCGGCAGAGAGATCATGACGGGGGTAACGCTAACTCCGAGTTGCGAGGTAAATTTTTGCCATCTGCTCCAATGGAAAACATTTACCTCGCAGCTCGGAGTTAGCGTTACCCCCGTCATGATCTCTCCGCTGATAGTGTTCCAGCCGTCGGAAACCCAGAAAGAGTTGAAATGAAAAAAGCAAACAACGAATTCTTGTGGCCAAAAATTTCATTGCGAAAACGAGAAACAAAAACTGTGTTGATTGATAAGGGCTGCAAGAGCTTACCTTTTCGAGTGCATAAAACGTCGCCGGAGGGAAGCAGAAGGAATTCTTCGGTTTTCAACTGTTGAAAACCGTTGTTCCGACACAAAAACAATCCGTGACTTGACGGACAAAAACGCAGCACAGTGAGATATTCTGCACCAGATTTGTCCGGCAGAAAAATCGATTTATACGCGTCACCCGAGCCAAAACGGGGTGCATCTAGTGCCAAAGGTCACTGAAGGAACGAAAGGGCGTGGTGACAGCGAGCGTAAGGATAAAGGAGCACACTAGGTGTCAGACGACATGAGTCCCATCACCTGATCGGCAAAGTCCTGCACCGGAGGAACGACGTAGATATTCAAGAAACGAATCACAAACGACTGAACGAAAGGGAGGATGAATATCTGAATGACCGATATCAGAAGGTAAGTGATTGAGTTCTTCAAGTAGGGCCATATGAAGCCGAAGATTGTTGCACCGAAGTTATTCAATTGTTCGACGCCGATTATTGAAGTGGTAGCGGAAAAGGTCATCGCTCACTCTCCCTCTCTCGCTGCTGCGCATACCATAAAGCTATCAGGCAACCGAAACCTGAAAGCTTAGCTCAGAAAAATCAGCAGCAGAAACAGAAACACCTACATTGGAACCTGTATCGAAATGGTAAAAGGGCCATTCTTGATGAAAACAACCATCACAAAATTAGAAGGAATTAAATCGAAAAATCAAGTTTGCGCATAGTGTCCGACCACGCAATAGCACATGCAGCAGCGCCCTTCAACATAAAGGGCGAAACAAACTCGAAGCCCCGTCCGATTACCCTGCAGCGACAGATTTCACAACTCTGATAGCCAAATCTTCCCCATATGGGCCGGGTTATCCGTCAGAAATACTGACCCGATGAAGTTTTTATCAACGCTTTAAGGGCAGATTTGGTTTTTAAAGAAAATAAATGCATGAAAAACTTTGCCGAGTAAGATCATTCTTGTTTCGTAGTGACCTTCAAAAGGTTTGGAGTGTCAATATGTATAACGGCGTCCTGTCATCATCATTTTGCGTGTCAGGTTTGTCCTTCCTATGTCCAGCTGGCCCACACGGCCAAACAAAAAAATGCATTGGGGCAAACAATACCTGGTATCATTGCGCATGTGATGGATCCATACATGGAGCAGCAAAAAAGGTTGGGATGCAATTCTCAGCAAAAATGGCTGCCAATCCACTGCGGGGAGCATCTGTGATTTTGGAGCCCGACGATAAATAATTGCCACTCCACTGAGAGGTTCTGTCGATAGATAACGGCTGAAGCATCAAACGCATGTTCGCTAAAAGACAGGGGCGATGGACAAACGTCCACACGGACAAACGTCCACAAGGAAAAATGTCCAAAAAGTGTGGACGTTTTTCCGTGTGGACGTTTGTCCGTGTGGCTGTTTGCCCGTGTGGACGTTTGTCCGGTTCGGTGCTGGCTTCTTTGGTCAAAAATCCGTGTGGCTGTTTTTTCCG
>JASGXE010008042.1:0-19131 GCA_030068105.1 Sinentomon sp. SZTP_YWyxl
AAGTGGGAATAGATCGGATAACTGTGGCTGGTGTGGATGATACAGTCTGTGCTGGCGCACTTGATGACTTCAAATATCCCGTATCATTCTTGAAATTGTCGACAAGTTTCCGCAGATAACGGTTTGGTATCAGTGTGTCGGGTGACACCCCTTCATCATGGCAATTTGGACATTCATGGTTATTAGATGCCAACAGAGCTGATCTGATGCCTGAAAATAGTTGCCACATGAGGCACATCATTGCAGGAACAAGGACAAAACGCTAAGAATTAGATACAAGAACCAATGCTGTGAGATGAGTACATTTTCTCATTATTTGATGTTTTTTCTCATTTCTCAAATTTTCTAATTTTTCTCAATGTTTTTGAGGATTTTTTTTTTCAAGAGAAAAAAAATGGTTGCAAAAAACGTTATAATGATTGCCACATGATGAAAAGATTGTTGAAAATAACTGATGCAAAATTTTTTCAATGCCCAACTTATGTGAATTTATAATTAATGAAATCATCATCTCCCAATTTTCACAGTCCACAAGTGTTGAACCTCGCTTTCTGCATAGTCGTAGGGAAGTAATTTGACAGATTCATGTGAACAGAGCATGGCAGCCACTACGAATGAGGTGAAGCAGAAAATATTGTAAGAAAAATTATTCTGAAGTGCTTTGTGTCTGAATTATTCTCTGTTCGTGGTGAATGGCAAAATAACGTTCTTCCAAAGCTGGATCATGGTTGTTCAGAGTTTGGAGGCAGACTCCAGCGTCCAATAAGAAACTGTTACCCTTGGAATAAGGAGGGCAGAATGATAAAACGCACCATATGTTACCTGAAGAATATCTGCTGTCAATGTACCACGCAACAGCAGAATGAAATGTCAAGCACAGAAGTTGTGCAAAAAGTGCCTCAGGTACAGATGCACTTCATCCAAACGACAATCAAGAAGCTAAGAAATTCTATTTTCCATTTGTCATTGGTGATTAAAGAATAACGACGATACGCAGCCGCATTCCCCAAAGCCACTAACCCTAACCTTGAAAAATAACCATATTAATGCAAATATTTCTGCCGGAAAAATTATTTTCTGTAAACAACAATATTCCTTTCCATTGGTGAGAAAGACACATTTGAATGTGGAATTGGCTATTTTTCAAACTTGGGTTTAGTGGTTTTCGGGAATACGGCCGATGGTCTTTCTAAAATAATACAGAGTGAGAGATTATTCTTGATATGAATGTCATGTTCTCATCCAATTTTCTCTCCAAGATATTCATCTTTGTGAACATACCAGAAACAAAAGTGACAAAGCAACAAGAGAAAAAACACAAACTCTTTTTAACTGAACAACAAATTCCACATTGATGTCACTTTTTTATTGTTCGCTTTCTACCCCCCCCCCCATTTCCCTTTCTTAAATGATAATTTACCTGATAACGTTTCACCATTTTTGTTACGTACCATCTGCATCACTTTTACAGGGAGGTCTCCTTCGGCTGTCAAAGGTTGCCCTGATCTCCCTCGAACTCTGTTTGCATAAATTTTATCTGTTTACTGTCAATAAAGGATTTGTTCAATTCAATTCAATTCAAAAAAGGAAAACCTCAATTGCTGGCTGAAAACCATATTTTCTGCAAATTGCTTATAATTTCTTCACATTGTTAAAAAATCGAAACACATTATATTTGACCATGCGCACCACACATTTTCAACCGAATGTGTCAACAAAACTGTGGTGCAACCACAAAAACTAACATTCATCGCAGTGCGATTCGCCGCAACAGGGAATCAGAACTGCATCGGTCATCAGGTCCTTACAAATGATGCATCGGATTTCTTTTGGAATTTCAGCTGGTTTGGCAGGTGGAACTGGTTCCTGGATAAAAGGTGGCTTCTCTATCTTTGGCTGACTGTATGCTTGCCTGATGGCATATAAAAAAAAAGAATAAATTAAGATTAAAGAGCAACGATGGGGAATAAGCAGAATCTAATTTTACGAGTGGGATTGACATAGGGAGACAACATCAGTGGCGTGCGGTCAGGGCATGCAAGGCAGGCACTGCCTGCCCAAGAAAAATCTCATGAATTGTGCATTTTTTTATTTTCAACAAACATTTGCAAGGGAAAAACGTGGCCACAGAAATCCAGAAAATATGAGCCAAAGAAAGGCACACTCTGATTTGCCTGCTGGGTGCTGACGACATTGACTGAACGATGCCTTGACTGGGACAGGGAACTCCCTTCTTTCCAAATGCCAACAACCACAGAAGTCACCATACCCACCCTCTTTCTCGCTGGTCTTCCAGACGCAAGCGAATCCTTTGCTCCGTTGGCGCATGAGATTCAGAAGAGGCAAGGAATGATGCTGCCTGCTTTGAGGGATCTGCTGGGATGCGATGAAGACCATGGCGCTCCATCCCACCAGGTGAATTCACCCACCGCAAGTGGAGCAGTTTTGTTGCAGAGTAGGCACTCTGGCACTTTGAAACCTGCCTCCAGCTGCATCTCTGCCCAGTCAATATTCGAATTGCTCTATTGTAGTTGTTGCTCGCTGATCACAGTCCTCTCCTCTGCTGTGATGACAATTGCAGGCTGAGCCTGCGATGAATGCAAACCTCCCTTCAGCAAATGCATGCTGTTTGCCGCACTTTTTGAATGTCAAGCACGGCCAAATGTTGATTCAGAGGGAATGGGAATCAGAAAAGAGAAACATTGGATTTGGCTTGTGAAAGCATTGGATTCTGGCATGTGGCCTAAAATTTAGTGAAATATGGTCCCAATTGAGTAAGCTTTTGAAGTTGGAGCCACAATTTGTGAAGTCTATTCCTTTCAATAAACGTGTGATTATGATGAACTTGTGATTATGATGAAAAGTCACTGAAAATATCGAATTTTCAAAGTTTGATTTGGAATGGATGCATGAGCAAATTCCAATCAGGAGTCATTTCGCAAATGCATTCAACAATTTGGAAATGCAGCATTATTCGGATCATTTTTCTTCAAATTCTGCTGTCTGCTGATGCCTTTATTTTCCAGTGAAACATCGTCAATGCTTGAAAACTGTCAATTTTATCCGATCCTTAGAATAGGTGAAAACCCTGGATTCACGGTATGTATTCTGGATTTTGGATCGTGTGTAAGGTGGGCTTGTGCGAATGGGGGGCATGGGGACATTGCTCCCTGATCACATGTTGTCCATGAAACATGTTCTCCACACCGTGTGCTGCTATTCAACTGGATGCATGCAGTTGAGAAAACATGCTCAGTTTAAAAAAAAAGCATTCTGAGCACCATTTGAGGCTCCATTTTTTCAAAATTTCTTCCCTTCGGAGAGGGGGACACCCCCTCCCCGAACCCCTCCCCCGGCGTTGCGCTTCGCGCAACGCTTCTTCGGTAAGTGCCTGCCTGTATCTGGCACTCACCGCACGCCACTGGACAACATGGTGTGAGCACAGCAGTCGCCTTGTTCACTGCATTCAGATGTGACATTGTATTATTGACTGCAATATTTTTTGGTATCAGTGGCAGCTTTTAGCACTTGCAGATCGAATTTCATATTTCAGTTTCACAGGCTTGTATTGGAATGTGTCCGTGTGAAGATCTTGGTTGACTGAAAAACCAAAAAACGACCAATTTTGCCAAAAATGGATCACCATTTGGTCAACAACATGCAAACAATTTAATACTTTCGTTATAACCCCTGTAACACATTGGCTCATAAAGGTTTACGTCATTCTGGAGTCACTCTCTGATCATCTGGACAAGGTTTTCTTGATCTGAGAAATTCACTGCACTTGGTCCATTGAACCTAAATGCATTCACGGGCCAAGATGTTGAAAAGACTTCACAAATCCAATGAATTAAGATTTTGATTTTATTTTAAAAGAAAACGAACCATGGAAAAAGCCCATGCGGCTGCAACTTATGGAAACAATGAACTTACTGGTCTATGGCAGGAACAACAAATTCGCCAAGCGGCCCAAGCATTGCACCTGGAACTTGTGGACCAGCAACTGGGACGGTAAATTTCAAAGGAATTCCAGAGCTCTTTTTAATCTCCAAACTAGCACCACCAGTCTGAAATGAAAGTGAATACACGAAGTTAAATAAATGACATATGAGACTGAGCTGTTTTGCAGATATCAGCCTCATTGACAGGCTGGCCACATACCTATTTGGCCAAAATGGTAAACTTATCTGCATGACCCGCAGAAAATGTCCGGAGAGGGGGGGGGTGAAAACACGTTTATTGTGGAGCAGAACTGTTTTCCACTGCAATTTGCAAAAATCCCTCTGTCAGATAATTCTGCAAAAACAAGCTGCACGTCTTAAATAAGTCATGATGTATTCCCTCAGAACCTGACAACAGCTGCGGCTCACTTCAGGTGAAGATACCTCTCCCTCCAGCAATTTAGGATTCCAGATCCCGCACCCTCCTGATATCTCGGCCAGTGAATGGTGGGGGGTGCCAGTTCTGGTCGCAGGTAGGACTGGTGGAGCAACAGTTCAGAATCATTGCAAATCAACAACTTTTTTGTTGCGGGGTTAGATTTTTTCTTTATGCTGCTTTTTATGCACAACTTTATAAGCATCAGTATAAGTTGGGACGAGAAACAATTCTTATTTTCTATCAATTATGTCACTGAAAGCATAGGTCTATTGTTACTCACCGAGAAAATCCTAAATTTTAAATTCCAACAACTAGTGTTCTGCAGAAAAAATTCGATAACACATTGATGCTAAACATTGTAATGCAATTCGGATTTTTTTATCAAAACCCTTTGAATTCAAAAAGATTAAAATACAAAAATCTGCCAAAAATCACCAAACAAGGTCTGTGTTCCAACAACTTCGAACCAAGAGAATAGCTTGCAATACTAGAAGAATTATTATAAAAGTACCAAATTGGAAGGACAGTTAGAAATCCAATGTCCAGAGCGATTGCATTTATGACAGACATAATTCAGTGGAACTGGTCCTGTTTGCGGATGATGAAACCTTGTTCGTTGATACCTGGAAAATGAAGAAAAGTGTCGGTCTTGTTAACTACAGTTGGTGGAGGATTCCAGAGATACTTTACTTGAGAGAAAAACCTCCTATTGAAAACAATTCTCTAGAGAGTGTTGACTACTGCACCACCGTCACAATATAAGGACTTTCCCTGAGGTATCCTCAGAAAATTATGGGTGGAAAGCTTTTTTCTGCATTCCTAAGATGTCATATTTTCTTAATCTTTTTTCCATTTAGACTCCATTTAGAGAGAGTTCCTTGTGTTTGCAAGACATCCACGGAGGATCTCCACATTATATCAATACTGTTTTCACCAAAATTTTTTCCTCTGACCGGAGTGCACCTGGCAGCACCAGGGCAGACAAAAGATGAGCTGCTACACTTTCTGTTCAAAATCACACACAGATGCTCATATGTGGTTTTCCACTTCACCCACAAGTTATAATGTACAATTGTTGAAGAATGAACACGGTCAATAAAATCCTCAAAATTTCATCTGAATGAAGCGTGACAATTAAAGGGACATGGTGGAGGCAGATTAGCTTACTTTGATGGATCGTAGTCCAAAGTTGACTGGGCCATCATGGCTTTGATTTTGTCCTCTTCACTCATGTTCAGATTAACCAGATCTGCAGCCTAAAATAGAGCACGGAGAAAAATATGGGTAGGGACAGGACAGGAGCATCAAAATAATGAAAGAGCGAGTGTGGGATCATTTCACGATGGTGAATTAGAGAGAAAACCGGCCAGTCAACATGTCACTGGTGTCAAATGAGCTTCTGGAAGAGTTGGCTCCCCAGATCGAGGAACAGCGCTCACGTGAGGCCTGATCTTGGCGAAAACGTGGTTTTTAGCATTTGAAGTTTATCTGGTTCAGATGCAAATAATGAGGCAGCCAGACTCATTCCTGTTCAGGAAAATAGCTTCTTTTAGAACAAAAAAGTTCTCATAACAACAAAAAAATTCAGAAAGAATTTTTGTTTAGAATCAATGGTTTTTAAATGAAGAGCACTTACCTTTGCAAATTGGTTGAATGGGGAGTTACTTCCTCCTTCGGACATTTTCTAAAAGAAGGTGCAAAAATGTGCATAAATAAAACGGTGATTATTCTGAGGCTTGAGAATGGCTCGTGAATCATGATCCATGAATCATAACTGTGAATGATTCATGAATCATGGCCAAATGTTAATTGGAGTTTGCAGTGTGTTATTTGTCGAAAAATACGTGAGGGGGATGCCCACTAATCCAGGGCCGTCATTTCAGGTTTCGCAGGGGGGGCATTACACGGAAAGAATTTGGCAGTGACCCAGAGGGGGGTCTGGGTGGCGGAGCCCCCAGTTTTCACGGTGTCTGGGACGGAGCCCCAGCGGGGTTCCAAGGGGCAGAGCCCCTGGCGGAGGGTCTGGGGGGCGGAGCCCCCCAGAAGCTGGAGAAATTTTGAAATTTGGGGTTCATTTTGGGTGCAAAATTGGTGTTCCTGAGGGTATATTTTCAGCATTTGAGGCGTTTAGATCACATAATGCATGAGGCAATGATTTATTGCATCAGCTAAGATGCAATTTCCAATCAGTGCATTTGTCTCTTCGCAGCGACCGCATTCTTCGATTTCCGCTTTTGTTTCTAAACCAGCTGAACTTCAACAAAGTTTTGACTGACCTTCTGAAGATTCTGGGGGGCGAAGCCCCCCAGAAGCTTGAGAAATTTTGAAATTTGGAGTTCATTTTGGATGCAATATTCGTGAAATTGAGGCTAAATTACTCATGCTTGTTATTCAATTTTATTCCCACAGAAAAGAGCAACCGGAAACAAAGAAAAAAACTTCCCAAATCAAGTTTTCCCATCTGAAATCCTGATGTTGGGGGGAAAATTGTGTCCCTGGCGGGGACAAATTTCGCAGGTGATGTTGGGGGGATGAACATGGAAGTCAGGGGGAAATCCCCCCCCATCCCCCCTACAAATAACACACTGGGAGTTTGCCCCTTCCTTTAAAGGAGATCTTGAAGTGTTTCAACCCACTTCCTTGTGCGACTGAAAACAGCCTGAGGAATGGGTTGAAACCCTTTGCAAACATCTTGAAAAAGAGGATGAGAATTCCAATTAGCTATTCATGATTAAAGTCTTTTTACGAATGACGGACACAATTTGGGGAATAGATTACAGCAGCATGTGGTAATTCTAGAAATCAGAAATATAAAAGTGTTTTCAAAAGTTGCAGAAAATCTTCACTGATGGCTTGTGGGTCCGCAAAATTTGCATCAATTCCAGCTTATGGGTCGCGGTTCTGCAAAAGTTTCAGGCAATTCTCGCTGATGGGTCCACAAAAGTTGCAGGCAATTCCAGCTTGTGGGTTGCGGGTCCATAAGAGAAGCAGGCGATAAATTCTTGTTTATGGGTTGTGTGTCCGCTGGATGTTTTTGAATTTATCAAATACCCTTCTCATCCCATGCCAAGAAAATCCACTTTTGCAACAGGATTGACGTTGTTTAGAGCCCGTTACAAATGGTACCGGGCGATTTAAAAATTTCTGTAAAATTGAACACTGAATTCGGAAGAAGAGGCAACGTTCCAGATGCGCCTGGCCGCAAATCATTTTTTGCATTTTGTTTAACACCAATTTTTGTGGAGAATTTATCGACCAAGGTTGTCGACCAGTTTTTTTGTCAACCATGACATTCAGCAACTCGTAAATATCACAGAAGAAGAAAAATAAGCTGCAAATTCTGATGCACTGATTCCTCTCAACACAAACATGGTGCCTTGTCTCAGTTACCAACAGATCTGTTATTGCAATGCATACCAATTTGATTTGAATGCAAACAGAGGTTTTTATCGTCTGCCAGTTTTGAAATTAATTTAGAACCTGTTTCTATTGAACAACACAAATTACTTTCATGAGCAGAAAGCAAAGAGGCATTTTGAAACACACGCAATGTGGCAGTTTGACATGAACCTGACATTGGGAGGAAATCTTAACAATTCATAACCCGTTTAATTCCCCAGATGCAACCACGACATTTAAAAACAGCAGCTATGCAATCCATACACACCCCAATGGACAGTCGAGGAAGAAACTGTGATTTTACTGCAAGCAGTGATTTTGCTTTTAAAAGCAGCATGTTTTTTCTACCCAGAGCGAGTCCAGCAATGTTTTTGACACAGAAAGTTCCGAGCAACCACAAGATCAAGTGGAAGAATCGGCATCCTCAACTGTCAAAAATGAAACACCATACACATGCAGAAAAATGCCTTCAGGTGTTCCATTTCTTCTTGATTTTAATTACACAAGAGAACTACAGTTGCATTTGTTGGTCACAGAAATGAGCACGGGTGAGCAAGTACAACTTGACATGTCAGCAGAGACATTAATGTTCCACATAACAGAGCAACATGGCTGCTCCTTTTCACTCCAGAAGTTGCAGATCAAGCCGGTGCACCACCACTTATTGAACAAAAACGGCATCTTGAATGTCATTAAAAGCGCCAGTTGAACCAATACAACTGAAGTGACAAATGGATCAATTCTTGGATGTAAGATGTTGTGGATTGTGTGGTAGTGGTTTTTTAATCCCATAATTCCAGGCCTGCAAAAAAGACAAACTCCCATTTGCTGATAGCACAAAGCGGCCACAGTCCACGATGTGAAAAATTGAAATGACAACTGTGAGGAAATTTGAGATCTGCAGTCATAGTCTAACTGCATCTTTCATAGTTCCGATTCCAAAAAAAAAAAAAAAAATATTTTTTTCATTCTCCAACTTTGGAAGTCATTCTCCAATTTAGAACCAGATAAAACACACCGGGGATCACTCTTCAACTTCCTGGGCAAGAGTGAGAATTTGCTGGCAGCAATGCCTCAGAGCCATAGTTCTTGACTTTTGCCCATGTATGGAGAAAATTCTTGTTTCAAAAAAGCACACACGAGCTGGAGAAGCAGCAGATGATGTCGCCATACGATTGGCGGCAACATGGAAAGAGGGATTTCGGGGTCTTGAAAATAAGCTTGATCACCAATGAAGGCAACAAAAGGTGCTAGGGTGCTGCGAGTACCATACACACGAAAAGATGCAGCATTGTTCCCAACTCTTTGCAGATTGTCTCCGGGATGCCAGAGAGCTAAAATTCAGAAACGCATTTGTTTGACTTTTTTATTTTTACAATGCCAAAATACAAAACTGTGCACCTTAAGGATGGAAGTTTCAGGTCCCAGAAACCGATTTGTTGAAAGTTAACTGGGGGAGGGGGGGTAATCCTCAATTTTTAGGGCAAAATACCCATATTTATGCATAAAATACCTCAATTTTGGGTGAAATATCTTTCAAATGGGGGTAATACCCCCCGTACCCCACATAAAAATCGTGCACTGGGTCTATCTTTCAATAGAAGGCACACATCGTGTCGTCACACTGAGAGCTTCAACTTGGATGGACAAAGCCTATCTCAAGAGACTAAATCAAGACCAGTTTAAAGACACAGCAGCATAAACGTTTCCCCTTGATAAGTCTTTTTTCCTTTGATGGGCATGATCCAAGGAGCATTACGATAGAGTTATCAAAGGATGGCTACCATTACTTTAGAATGTACAATCACCTTGTTTTCAATCTTTACCTTCATGACTCCAATTTTGACTTAACTATGCCCACCAAGAATACACGATTAAGCATTTTGTGATGATTTTTTATTTATTTACACATTTTTTGTTATGCTGCACAGAAAAAAACAGAAGATCGAGACAAAAAATAATAAAAAGGCAAAATCAAAACACAAATAAAGTCAGAGGTAAGAATGCTGCCAAAAAAAAAACGGACAGGTCATCTACAATGTCATTGTGAAATTCAGTTGGTGAAAGAATGAACACGTTTTTAGGATTCTTCTCAGTCTGCATAAATCTGTGTGCGCCATTGCTTAAAGCAATGTCAACTGAACTCGTTCCTTGCTACTTGTCCTTGAAACTGTGCTGCTCAAGGTTGTTCAGGTATATTAAGTAGCCTGCTTGAACAAAAAAGGAGGCAGTTTATTAGGCACATGTGATTCACCAAACAACAGGTGTGCTGTTGTTTTGATTTTGCAGTGTGCTTGAATGATAGAGTGCGATTGGCTGTTGCAAGTTTCCGATCTTGGAACATGAGCAGCCTCGGATGGCAGACCTGGTGTAGGGCCTTCTTAAGATGCGATCAGGAGAGTGGTTGTTCGCTCACACTTTTATTGAAGCATCAGGCTACATGCCGGCCACACACGGGCTTGTACTTTCCAACAGAAGCTAAAAACCATCTCGGTCGGAAATTGTTCCATCTTTGGCTCCCTTCGACTTTGCAACCAGGACTTGATCAATACAGGAGAGGCAGTAGTCCCCAGGGAAATGATGCCCACTGAAAGGTGAATCAGCATTCTACTTTGATGTGTTCTCTCTGTCTGTCTCTCCCTCCCTCTCTCTCTAGTCTCTTCCTCCCTCTTTCGCTCTCTGTGTTTCCCTTCTCTCTCTATGGTCTCTCCCTCCTTCTTCCCTCTCTCGCCCGTATTCCCCATTGCAACTCACCCTCAGGTGCAATTCATTAGCCAATTCAATGGATAGATTTGTTTGGGAAATTTCGTTTCCATTTACAATGCTGATTCATTTACCATTGTTGCAAAATATGCATCAGTCTGTTGAATTGACTAATGAGTTGCACCTGAGGGTAAGTTGCAATGGGGAATATGGGCGTATGTCTCACTCTCTCTCATGATTCAGTGTCCCATTGCAGTGTCTTTTCCAATTTAAGCCCCGAGGACAAGGAGCATCCAAGCACAACCCTCTGTTTTCAAGTGCAAAATACCAGGTGTCATCTGTTTTCATACTGCCACCTGAGCAACTGTCTCGTTATTCATGTTTTGGCACCGTTTTCTGTGAACAAAATATCAAATAATCAACAGCCTTGGTGGAAATCATGCGACACCTTGAAAGGAACGCCAGACGATGGCATATGCAGGGCTCAGTTTACAGCGCAGCTGCATCACCATCAAAATGATGTTGACTGTGGTTTTACAGTTTTTGAGAAACCAGGCAAACAATCATTGAACTTCGAAGTGCCTCACTTATACAATCCTGATGAAATGCACCTCATACAATCATTAGAGGCATTTTCTCCTGGCATCAATGCAAAATTCCACCCTTCTCACACAACTGGAAGAATCTTCATAACATTCTGAAATGGGGTCTCTTTACTTGTGTTTTTATAGATGTTCTTTGGTAAAAAAAATACACAAAGCTTCAAGACCAACACTACGGGTGAACTCGTTTGACCTGAGTTGTTTTTTTGTAGTGCGGTAAGTAAGCGCTGTGACACAGGGTCGTTCAGATTGAACGCATTACCTATGAGGACGGAATTTGCTTTCATGGAGAATGCGAAGAACGCTTGACTTGCTTATTCTGGCCTCTTGACCCACTCTGCTGGTACTTTGATGTGGGACCACGTGAAAGGCAGCCAAAACGGCAGTAGACGTGGCCTCATCCGTAGCCGTTTTCCGACTCCCTTCCGAGAGACATCCTTCGCAGAGAATATTGCATGAAACTTCTGCATAATAAGGTTCAAAATTTAGAAACAGCAGGCTGGGGCGGTCAGAGTGGCGTGCGAAAAACACCTGGCTCACCTCGACTGCACTCCGGTGATATTCTCCCATCAGGAGAATCAGATCCACAACCTCTTCGTTAGGAGTAGGGTACCATCTCGGCTAACCAAGCAGTATTCTAGGAGTCCGCGAGCAATGCACATCGGGTTGATCTTCAAAGAACACATGAATGACCTTCGCGACGTGATCGGAATTGCAGGCAGGGAAAGTAAATTCACCCAATGGACATTGGGCATCGTCATTTGCGCAGGTTCAGGAACACCCTGCATCCAGACCACAACATCTAAACTGGATTGCTAATCGGCACGGGTCAAGAGAGTTCACGCGCAGTGTTAGTCTTGAACCTTTCAGTATACAACAAAGCTCGAAACACAATTCTGTAGAACAATAAGTACCAAAATCGCATGCATTCAAACAGTACAGGGTGTTCAAACAATGAATCAAGGAGAAGAATTTCTGCATATGTCCACATGTTAGGATTCGGCTACGTATCGTTCATGTAAGGAATGGACCTTGACGAGAAAGTGACTGTCCAAAAAACCTGGCGATCACAATTTTTCAAAACTGAAATTTCCTGCATCCAACCAAAGAAATTCTGTCAATTTTAAATTATTGAACAAACATCAAAGTCTTTAAACAGCTGTCCATAAACATGTTCTTCTCACCTCACCCCTAAACGCATTTGTTCTGAACCAATTCAAAAATGATTGCGAAATTTTGGATGACATGGTCATTACAGGGGTGACATCACCGTAATCTCAGCAGTGTAGCTGAACTAACATTTTGCTGAACCGAGACACTGCAAGAATACTGTTCTCTACACTCTACAGCTTCGGGCAAGGCAACAGATGTTGATGTGACAAGTTTGCCCATTGATGGAAACGAAGCCCTGGAATACCAGCAAACCATGATGCACTGTCATGGTTGTGGTTTTTTGGAAATGGAAAGAAGCAGTTCTGTGACAAAGATGGTGGTGAATATCGAAAAAGAAATTCTAAAAATCTTCCACGTCCATGTTTTGCCTCAAGGCGATGCGTTCTCATCATCACAACAGGTTCATTCTCGAGTCGTCGTTTCAGGATAAACATGTTTTGCAGCCTCAAAACTGAGATCCCAAAGCACGTGCCTAGGGTTGTCCTGTTGTAAACATGCTACTGTCCACACATCCTAATTATCCGAATGACGTTCAGTCTTGCTTGCCAAATAACGAGCAAGAGTTGTCCGTAAGCGGGATTGATGAAGACCGCAGGCAGTAAGCAGGGCCTACAATGACACTAAAGATGGCCGTCCTGACAAAACAATGGCAAAAGCTTTTCATTGATATTACAAGTTAGAACAAAGACATTGTGAAACAGAAGCACTCCATGAGTGGATATCAGCACCCACAAAACAAACTGTTCACATGCAAATCAAAAAACAAAGCAACAGGAATTTGCCAGCAGAATGTCAAAAAATACCATTGTCCAAAGCCCCAAACACTTGTCATGGTTCAATGCTGGTAATCATGCGTGTCTCTTCATGGTTTCTGCAGAATGTTGTGTTGTCCCATGCACATCTTAACATCTTTCTGAGCATTGCAGGTGTTTTGGACCTGGAGTCTGCCTGGTTCTTTGATGAGCCCCAAAAGCAAATTCATTGGACGTTTTTTCTATGGACACGACAAAGTTGCAGGGTGTGTTGCTGACCCCGTTGCAATTTAACATCCTTAAAAAAGCAATCTTCGAAATATTCACACGCTGCCAGGGCAAATAAAGCTGCAGCCCTGGTCAACCTGGAAGCATATCTGTAAATGCTCCAGCAACGATTATTCCGTAGCTGGGGTAACAGACATTGATGCACACAGTTTGGTTGCAGCAGGTCAAAGCTCCAGCAGGTACGTAATTTCAAGTTCCAGCAGGGGGCAATTGCAGAGAAGGGGACAGGGGGCAGAGTCCCCAGTAACTTGGGTCTGGTGCAGTGTCCCAGCACGGTTCCAAAGGGCAGAGGCTCTGGCGGGGATCTGGGGGTCAGAGCAGCCAGAAGCCGAACAAAATTTTGATATTTTGGGTGTATTTTTGGTGTTTTCAGAGGCCATATTTTTCCACAAGGGCAAACCAAAAGCACAAACCTGACAGCGGCACACGAACCGTTGGGGTGAATTCAAGACAGGGGCTATTGCCCCCTAACAAAATGACGTCCCTGAATTGAAGCTTTGACGAAGCACTTCAGATTTGTTTTTTAACTTCCTATTTTATTTTGCGTGTATTTTTGGTGTTTCAGAGGCCACATTTTCCCACAAGGTCAAACCAAAAGCACTCACCAGACAGGGGCACACGAACCGTTGGGGTGAATTCAAGACAGGGGCTATTGCCCCCTAACAAAATGACGTCCCTGAATTGAAGCTTTGACGAAGCACTTCAGATTTGTTTTTTAACTTCCTATTTTATTTTGGGTGTGTTTTTTGTGTTTCAGAGGTCACATTTTTCCACAAGGTCAAACAAAAGCACACACCAGACAGGGGCACACTAACTGTTGGGGTGAATTCAAGACAGGGGCTATTGCCCCCTAACAAAATGACGTCCCTGAATTGAAGCTTTGACGAAGCACTTCAGATTTATTTATTTTTAACTGCCTATTTTATTTTGGGTGTGTTTTTTGTGTTTCAGAGGTCACATTTTTCCACAAGGTCAAACAAAAGCACACACCAGACAGGGGCACACTAACTGTTGGGGTGCATTCAAGACAGGGGCTATTGCCCCCTAACAAAATGACGTCCCTGAATTGAAGCTTTGACGAAGCACTTCAAGATTTGTTTTTTAACTTCCTATTTTATTTTGCGTGTATTTTTGGTGTTTCAGAGGCCACATTTTCCCCCAAGGTCAAACCAAAAGCACTCACCAGACAGGGGCACACGAACCGTTGTGGTGAATTCAAGACAGGGGCTATTGCCCCCTAACAAAATGACGTCCCTGAATTGAAGCTTTGACGAAGCACTTCAGATTTATTTATTTTTAACTGCCTATTTTATTTTGGGTGTGTTTTTTGTGTTTCAGAGGCCACATTTTTCCACAAGGTCAAACAAAAGCACACACCAGACAGGGGCACACGAACCGTTGGGGTGCTTTCAAGACAGGGGCTACTGCCCCCTAACAAAATGACGTTCCTGAATTGAAGCTCTGAGGAAGCACTTCAGATTTATTTGTTTTTTAACTACCTATTTTATTTTGGGTGTATTTTTGGTGTTTCAGAGGCCACATTTTCCCACAAGGTCAAACCAAAAGCACTCACCAGACAGGGGCACACGAACCGTTGGGGTGAATTCAAGACAGGGGCTATTGCCCCCTAACAAAATGACGTCCCTGAATTGAAGCTTTGACGAAGCACTTCAGATTTATTTATTTTTAACTGCCTATTTTATTTTGGGTGTGTTTTTTGTGTTTCAGAGGTCACATTTTTCCACAAGGTCAAACAAAAGCACACACCAGACAGGGCACACTAACTGTTGGGGTGAATTCAAGACAGGGGCTATTGCCCCCTAACAAAATGACGTCCCTGAATTGAAGCTTTGACGAAGCACTTCAGATTTATTTATTTTTAACTGCCTATTTTATTTTGGGTGTGTTTTTTGTGTTTCAGAGGCCACATTTTTCCACAAGGTCAAACAAAAGCACACACCAGACAGGGGCACACGAACCGTTGGGGTGCTTTCAAGACAGGGGCTACTGCCCCCTAACAAAATGACGTTCCTGAATTGAAGCTCTGAGGAAGCACTTCAGATTTATTTGTTTTTTAACTACCTATTTTATTTTGGGTGTATTTTTGGTGTTTCAGAGGCCACATTTTTCCACAAGGTCAAACAAAAGCACACACCAGACAGGGGCACACGAACCGTTGGGGTGAATTCAATACAGGGGCTATTGCCCCCTAACAAAAAATGACGTCCCTGAATTGGAGCTTTGACGAAGCACTTCAGATTAAATTGTTTTTTAACTACCTATTCAGGGTTGCCAGCCATTTTCCATATCTCAATTCCCTGACTTTTCCAGGTCCGTTGCCAGGAAATTCCAGGCCCTTTTCTGGCACGATGTGTCATAAAACTGTCAATTTTTTTTTGGGATTTTCCCGAAAGAATGCCAAGAATTCCACAGCTTGATGAAAACCAATCACTTTAAAATAGAAGCAAAAAAAAGCATTTATGACAAAAATTGGCTCGAATGCTCCAAAACAGAGGCACAAACTGAGTAATTTGACCGGAAAAATTCCATTTTGGCATCTCGATTTCCCTGACTTTTCCAGGTTCTTTTTTCAAATTCCCTGACTTTTCCAGGTTCTCCAGGTTTTCCAGGTCGCTGGCAACCCTGCTATTTTATTTTGGGTGTATTTTTGGTGTTTCAGAGGCCACATTTTCCCACAAGGTCAAACCAAAAGCACTCACCAGACAGGGGCACACGAACCGTTGGGGTGAATTCAAGACAGGGGCTATTGCCCCCTAACAAAAGACGTCCCTGAATTGAAGCTTTGACGAAGCACTTCAGATTTGTTTGTTTTTTAACTACCTATTTTATTTTGGGTGTATTTTTGGTGTTTCAGAGGCCACATTTTCCCCCAAGGTCAAACCAAAAGCACTCACCAGACAGGGGCACACGAACCGTTGGGGTGCTTTCAAGACAGGGGCTACTGCCCCCTAACAAAATGACGTCCCTGAATTGAAGCTTTGACGAAGCACTTCAGATTTATTTATTTTTAACTGCCTATTTTATTTTGGGTGTGTTTTTTGTGTTTCAGAGGCCACATTTTTCCACAAGGTCAAACAAAAGCACACACCAGACAGGGGCACACGAACCGTTGGGGTGCTTTCAAGACAGGGGCTACTGCCCCCTAACAAAATGACGTTCCTGAATTGAAGCTCTGAGGAAGCACTTCAGATTTATTTGTTTTTTAACTACCTATTTTATTTTGGGTGTATTTTTGGTGTTTCAGAGGCCACATTTTTCCACAAGGTCAAACCAAAAGCACACACCAGACAGGGGCACACGAACATTTGGGGTGCATTCAAGACAGGGGCTATTGCCCCCTAACAAAATGACGTCCCTGAATTGGAGCTTTGACGAAGCACTTCAGATTAAATTGTTTTTTAACTACCTATTTTATTTTGGTTGTATTTTTTGGTGTTTCAGAGGCCACATTTTTCCACAAGGTCAAACCAAAAGCACACACCAGACAGGGGCACACGAACATTTGGGGTGCATTCAAGACAGGGGCTATTGCCCCCTAACAAAATGACGTCCCTGAATTGGAGCTTTGACGAAGCACTTCAGATTAATTTGTTTTTTAACTACCTATTTTATTTTGGTTGTATTTTTTGGTGTTTCAGAGGCCACATTTATCCACAAGGTCAAACCAAAAGCACACACCAGACAGGGGCACACGAACCGTTGGGGTGAATTCAAGACAGGGGCTATTGCCCCCTAACAAAATGACGTCCCTGAATTGAAGCTTTGACGAAGCACTTCAGATTTGTTTTTTAACTACCTATTTTATTTTGGTTGTATTTTTGGTGTTTCAGAGGCCACATTTTTCCACAAGGTCAAACCAAAAGCACTCACCAGACAGGGGCACACGAACCGTTGGGGTGAATTCAAGACAGGGGCTATTGCCCCCTAACAAAATGACGTCCCTGAATTGAAGCTTTGACGAAGCACTTCAGATTTATTTGTTTTTTAACTACCTATTTTATTTTGGTTGTATTTTTTGGTGTTTCAGAGGCCACATTTTTCCACAAGGTCAAACCAAAAGCACACACCAGACAGGGGCACACGAACCGTTGGGGTGAATTCAAGACAGGGGCTATTGCCCCCTAACAAAATGACGTCCCTGAATTGGAGCTTTGACGAAGCACTTCAGATTAATTTGTTTTTTAACAACCTATTTTATTTTGGTTGTATTTTTTGGTGTTTCAGAGGCCACATTTTTCCACAAGGTCAAACCAAAAGCACACACCAGACAGGGGCACACGAACCGTTGGGGTGAATTCAAGACAGGGGCTATTGCCCCCTAACAAAATGACGTCTCTGAATTGAAGCTTTGACGAAGACTTCAGATTTGTTTGTTTTTTTAACTAGCTATTTTAATTCGTTTTTCGTAAATTCGTTTCCAGACATTTAACACATGTCCAGTGTCAGTCAAAACAGTGTATTGACATTTGCGAATTTTACAAAACCTAGATCGGATTCCGGTCACAGGATGCTGCCGCACAAATTTTGTATCAAATGTTTTTTTTTTATTAATTTATTTGATGTTTTATGCACATAACAGGGGCGTAGCTCAGTGTAATCAACGAATGGAAGTCCCAAATGAAGATAGACATCATCACTAATGGGTGAAACTCAAAATTTGATGCACCAAGATTTATGTAAAATTCATGTAAAAAAAACAGGAAAATGTTCGCAATCATTTGAACAAAACAAAAATGCACATTTGGGAACATTGCAATCGTGCTAAAATAAGGAAAGAAATGGGATATTATAAGAATACAAACACAAGTAGAAGACACTACATTTCGGAGAAGTTGCTCAGTAAATCAAGACTCCTTTCAAAATTGTCCACTGTTGCAAATGCAAAAAATTGAGAGAGTCTCGATTAAGCGGTGGTCAAATTCTAAGAGTGGGGGGCATCTTAGACGGAGGCTCCTGCCCCCGATAAATGTCGTCACTGAGCTCCAGCTCACTTTGCCTTGGCAGAGCATTGCTGTCATGTCTGGAAGATCAATTTCAAGGACGATGGAATGGAGTGAAGAACACCCCCTTCACCTACGAGTGTCTTGGCTTGCCAGAAGTCTGGAAATCACAACGTGTGATTAATTTGCATTGGGATCATGTGTTAAACTTGCTTTGGGAATTCATCTGGGAGCATGTTGCAAAAAACTGGCATCAGACATCACATGATTGAAATAGTCAATCCAGGTTATCTTCTGGCCCGTAACACCTGCATGCATGCTCAGAATGTCAAGATGCACATGGGACAAGGTGACATTTTGCAGACACCATGAAGGAACATAGACGGACCACCAGCCAGCCCTGAAGCAAGGTACATGAATTATTGGATGTTGGATTCATATGCTGAAATAAGCTGCAAACCGCTCCAACTCCATCAATTTCAATTTGCTTGATTTCCTGACCTTTAACGGCTGGTACTCGTAAATCAACCTCGACTAATATTTCAAACTCATATGAGAAAAGTACTCACCCAGGACGTAATCAAGGATACTTTTCAAAAAGTATCCTTGATTTTAGCCATTTTACGCATTTGCGCATAAGTCCTGGCTTTTGACTTGCCATGCCGACTGGGCTCATGGTCGTGCCGAATTACCTGCTTGTGATTTTTGCTACCTGATCTCTGATTTTTTGTATCGAAAATGTAAAAGGTATTTCTTCAAAGGCTTTCTTCTAAGCACAGAGATGAATCCTGTAGAGTGGCAAGCATGATGGATGCGGCAATTGGGCCGCTCAACCGCATGTGCGAAGCAAGGGTGGTGCACATTTTGTATCCA
>JASGXE010008043.1:0-31559 GCA_030068105.1 Sinentomon sp. SZTP_YWyxl
CACCAAGCCGGCACTGGAAAAGTGCCTTTCATTCGGCACCAAAATTCGGCACTTTCTGAACTCAGATGGCAATACTCAGCAACAAATTGAGCAACATTCATGTCAAAATGCCACTTTTGATTTGAGTTTAGAATTTATCCTATAGATGGCGCCACATGCTAGTGAGTACAAGTGATTTCCAGTAAGCAGTTTCTGAAAGGAGTGGCAATTCTTTTTTGGGTTCTCTTGTGTTTGCACTTGTCCTCCCTCACCCCACCTATTGTTTACCAGAGCTGGTACCAATACTGGGGCGTTTGACCCCTAAGAAAGGAATTCCAAATGTCAGTGGTAAGTAAATAAATGCACAGCACAGCCTTTCGAACAAGGTTTTCTATTTCCACTGTGTCTGCTATGCGTTTACGCAGGCGGATGATCTTTTCTCAATGCTCTGCAGCTGGGATGACTGCCGGCATCAGGAGCATAACCTCAGATTTAGCGCACAGTGAACGTTGTTGACGTTCTCTCTCAGCAACGTTTGACCAGTGTTCCCATTTTCAGGGTAATTACCCTATTTTAGGGAGATTTTGTCCCATTTAGGGTGTTTCTAGGGCGCCCATTTTTTTAGGGTAAATCTGGGGTGAAACCAAGCTTTTCAGGGACATTTAAGGGATATCATGCAATGTTGTACCTGCTGTCCCAAAAACACCTCGTCGTTCCGTTTGAATTGAATGAACTGAACAAAAATTATTGAAAAAACTGCTGGGCACCCCAACACCACCCCAGCCCTGCAAGTTGTGGCGATGGTGACTGCTCTCTTCCTGCAAATCTTTCTCTGTGTTCCCTTTGGTTCAGGGAAGGCTGTCGGGACGCCTGAGTGTCGACTTTGCATTTCTTTGTCTTGACTCTTGTTCATGGTCAATCATGAATGGTGATTCCTGGTCGTGATAGTAAATTCATGATTCCTTCAGTGTTGCTGCATTGTGCATGGGCACAACACACTCAGCTGTGTTCGAGGCATGCATGCACCATCATTATGCTCACATGACATGGGGACAAAGCAGAGTGGCTCGGGAAAGGTGAATGGCATTTTGAAGTGCACCCACATTGTGTTTATTTTAAAATTTCTGTTTGGCAGGTACCAAAGCTGTGTATAGGCTATTTTTTTTATAGGAAATTATTTTATTTATAGGAAATTTCTGTTTGGCAGGTACCTCGGCCTATAGCCTTTAAAAATGGTTGTCGTACCCAAACAACCATTCTGTGTTTAGAATTGACATGGGTGGGTGCCTGGTCCCATCTTTAATTTTGTCAACGATTGGTCCAATTTCCAGGAAAATTTCATTTTCCCCTCATATTTGACAAATTTAGGGTAATTTAGGGCGTTTTTGCCCACCTTTCAGGGCCACAGCAACCGGGCCACGTGGGAACACTGCGTTTGACCCTGAGCTGCGGTTGGTTCTTTTATGTGCGCTCTCTCCTGGTTTCTGCATTGAATATCTTGCGCCTCTTCACCAGAGGAGGCTAAGGTATTCAAATGCAATGTGTGCGGCATTAACTGTGGGCGGTGCCGAGTGCCGAACATGGTGCCGCGGCACCAAAAACTTAGCAAACGCTAAGGAATCGGCACCGGCACTCGGCACCCCTTAGTGCCGGTGGTGCCGAGTGCCGAAAAAGTGGTGCCGCACATCCCTACCAGCAATGCAACGCCTGAGGAAACAACGAAAGAACCAAATACGAGAATAAGTCAAAGGCAACGCTCACAAAGCTCCTTGCTCTGGTTAGCAACGAAGCTTAAACGAAATATAGATAACATTGACGGACGAGTGGCGAATTCAAAGGACATGCAATACAATATAGAAAACCCGATAAGCGCAAACCAATCAATTTACACTGTCACATGGGCCTGATTAGCTGATACTGCTGTACTTCATGACACGCGTAATTCCTGGGGTTCATCTAAAACACGAAAATCGCAAAATCTGCAGGAGGCTGCAGTGCGAGTCTGAGCCTCCAAACCTCCAAATCAAACCACCACAATCAAACCTAGTCCAAAAACCTAACCCAATCAAACCTAATTCAACCCTACCTAACCTAACCTATCCTGCGGTACGCGTAATTCGCTTGTTCCGCGAAATGCCATATCTCCCATTGGTCCGCATCCGCATTTTAGTTCATCCCCAATTCCTTCGTTTCTGTTCGAGAAAAAGAAAACCACGCGGTCCGAGTTGATCTTGACCGCGAGATCTTGAGATGAGTTGAAAAAATGTTTATGTTG
The DNA here is from genome assembly GCA_030068105.1 of Sinentomon sp. SZTP_YWyxl. Lineage (NCBI taxonomy): Eukaryota > Metazoa > Arthropoda > Protura > Sinentomata > Sinentomidae > Sinentomon > Sinentomon sp. SZTP_YWyxl. The sequence continues at coordinate 2,255 of JASGXE010008043.1, forward strand.
GGCGAATTCCCGTCAGAGTGGAAACAGGCAACTGTTATCCCAGTCGCTAAAAGAGGAACTGAGACCAGTTTTGCTACAAGATACCGACCAATTTCTTGAACTTGTCTGTATGTTCAAAGCTTGTAGAACGAATTTTACAAAGCTAACATTTAAATTTCTTAGTCTTAATTTTTTTTCATTGTAATCAGTTTGGATTTTCGTAGATGCTTATCTTGTCAACTGCAGGTCATTTCTCTCGCTGACGACATTCTCCATTCACTTGAATCTGTTCATGCCGTTTTCCTTGATTTTAGAAAAGCGTTTGATTTAATTCCCCATGAGCTGCTAATCCTGAAATTGGTGAGGATAAACGTACCATCCAGCTTGATAAACCTCATTTTTGTTCATTTTTAGAGAGCCGCTCTCACCATGTGTCTGTTTCTGTGGTGAATTCGACCAGTCTTGACGTGTCTTCTGGGGTTCCTCAGGGCAGTGTTTTGGGGCCGCCACTTTTTCTGGTGTATATAAATGATATTTCCGAGGGCCTGTTTAGCTCGATCCGTCTCTTTGCGGACGACGTGGTGCTTTATCGTCGGGTTGACGGCCCTGAGTGCTGCGAGTTGCTTCAACGCGATCTTAGTACGATCGAAATTTGGTGTGCCCAGTGGAAGATGAGCCTAAATGTTGATAAATGTAAATCACTCGTATTCTCCCGGCAACGTATGCCAACTACTCTTAACCAAACAATTTTGTCTGCTCGGTGGGATGGCTATTGAGTCTGTTTCTAGTTACAAATATCTCGGATGCATCTTTTCTAATGATCTACGATGGCAACTGCAAATTAACTACACAATTGTCAAAGCTTGCAAGTCACTTGGATTCCTAATCCGTAACCTAAGACATGCTGCATTCACTGTTAAGTTGAGGGCATTTGAAATTCTGGTTATCCCAATTCTTGAACATGCCTGCGCTCTTGGGATCCTTGCATGGCGGGTGAAATTCATGCACTGGAGAGGGTCCAGCGTCGGGCTGCCAGAGCCATAACCGGAATTTACGACCGAGAACATAGCGTGACCACGTTGTTGGAAGGTCTGGGGCCACCAAGCCTGCAGCAACGCCGGCAGTGTCACCGTTTGGAACTTTTTCGGCAAATTGTTTCTGAGGAGGCATTGTTCAATTTACACATGTTGTTTTCACTGTAAAAATTCAATGAAACTAAATCTACCAATCATTGTAAATTTGCAACAAAAACGAATGTGGAATGAAGGGCCTCTGAATTGTTGTAAATAAAAATAGTAAAAAAAAAAGGAGGTCTCGCTTCCGGTCCATTCCGTTTATGTGCGTAAGGCCGTTCAAAGGAGAACTGACAACGGTGCTTGTTTTACCCACTCTACATGTTATTTAAGTGCGTACCACAACTCCTTTTTTCCCCGTCGGTACTATTCGCCATTGGAATTCGCTTCCTCCAGACTCTCCCATCATCGCGAAGTACCTTCAGAGTTCTGGGCGCTTGCCTTCGCAGTTAGATGTCCAAGCCTGATTCCACTTTTGCATTGCTTGGATTTTTATTGAAATTTTGTTTCGGAAACTTATTCTTGCTTGTCTTCAGTTTGCGTTTTATCAACTTTTTGTTATTGTATCTTTGTTACTCTTCTGCTACTTTGCAGTCGTATTGATTTTAAGAATAAAGAATCTGTGCACACACGACGAAAACAGACGCTGAGAGACAGTACTCATGGACGGGAATAGAAAATGTTCGAAGCCTTGAGTCTGCCGGCAGAATTTTGGAAAGTTTTGTCGGGAACACGTGTTGTCAAAAAAGCAAATGTTACGAGTATTTGCCTTTTTTGACGTGGGGAACACGTGGTGCGGATAGAGATCTCTGTGGGCTTCGGACTCTTTCTACCCGTCTCAAGGTTCGAAAAGTTTTCTGGGCACTTCGAATGCTTCAATGGCCAATCCAAACACCATTTGATTGTGGGTAGATATGGACGCTAATATTTTCGCAGGAATGAACGTGGCGAACGATAAGTGTGGAGGCATCTGAGAATTTCTCATTATTTCCACCATTTTCTGGGCTACGAAATTTTCGGTAAGCCCCATTTGAGTTAGTAACCCCCCATAATTTTCCCCCCGGTAACCCCCCATCATTTTCTCAAAATTGAAGTGCAGAACACGCTGTGTGTGATGGTGTGTAAAGTTCGCGATAAGTTTGCATGTATCCAAGGTTTGAAAAATTTGGTGCTAAATTTCCCCTCTCGGTGTAATGCTCATAGGGTAATTCAATCAAATATGAATGGTGTTGACTTGTGGAACAACTGGAATGGAGGTGACCAAGAGTTTTGCAAAATTAGCCCACAAAATGTGACAATTCCATCCTGCAATTTCATTCCGCGATGGCTTGCTCAATTTTGCACCGGTTTTCGAAAATTGCAGACTTGAGATTATTCTTCGCAACACTCCAAAATAGGACGTTTTTGACCCAGCCAGGGGAATAAGCTTTCCCACTGTCTTTAAAAAAACAGCAGTCAAACCACGACAACTGGAGCTGCGGTGCGCACAAGAAAGGGAATGGAAGTGCAATGATATTAGGCTTATCAAAAAGATGTTGACACTGTGTCAAGGTCATTACCTTAATAAACTGTCTCGCATCCGAAAACACACAATCGGGAAAACACGTGCATGAGTGAATGATGGAATGAATGAGCCGCTCATTTTCGGGGTTGCCCCCTTGGCCCTATTCAAAAATGCAATTATAATGCGCAACTGCAGTGTATGTTATAGGTTCGAAATTTTTTCTTATTGGCTTGTATTGAAACCATCTTTCAGGCATCCAATATTGGATTTACCTGATGTTGGTAGGCTACAACAGGAGTGTCAAGCAAGTGATGTGCAATGGAACATTGTTCCAATATGTTAGTCATCAATTTCGATGATATTTTTAATTTCGATGATATTTTTTCCGAATTCCTGCGTCCCCTTCCTTCCTTTACTCTTTCCTCCGAAAGCAAAACAAAGACAAAAAACAAAGACAAAGACAAAAACAAAAAAAATTATAAATGCATGCCAAAAGATTTGATCACAGAATGCGCGAAAAGAGAGCACTTTGGAAATAATTTACGTGTCACCATGTACTGATCATGTCCGGCTTCGATTACGCATTTGGGCCGGACAAATTATTCTATTATATTCATCCGTCCCCCAATGCAATGCTCTTTAACTTTCGTAACATAGCATCTACTCATAACCGGTTTTCTAATGGCACACTTATCCTGGAAAGTCATGGGCTTATAGGTACGCAGATTCATCCGTCCCCCCTGTCATACCTACACTCTTTTCTCCTTGGCAATTCCATTCAGTCAGTCAGTTAGTTGGGCAAATTACGCTCCTTGAGTTAATTTTTACAATAGAGAAGAAAAAATTTTTAAATACTTCTCTGTTCATGACTTCAAAAAATACATCGAAAAAATTTTCAAAATTAAAAAAAAATCCAACAATTGTTGGGTCTTGCTTTTTCTTCATCTTGCAAACAAAAAATGTTTCATGCGAAATCCATCCTGAAAAAATGCTTCTCGCGGTGGGATTCGAACTGCCGCCCTTCAGATTCGAAACCTGATGCTCTGTCGACTGAGCTTACTGGACAACTGCGAAAATCGGCTCGTTATGTGCCTCATAATGAATGCGGCCGTTGACGGGAAATCTCAGTTCGCACCGCTGTTTTGCTTTGCTCCTTTTTGCTCAGTTTCCCTTTGAGTTGCACCTTAAAAATGCCCCGCTGATTTGTGATATTTCGTCCCATCACCTTCAAAATAGGACGTTTTTGACCCAAGACAATAAGCTTTCTCCATGTTTTTAAAAAACAGCAATCAAACCACTACAACTGGAGTTACGGTGCTCACAAGAAAGGAAATCGAAGTGTAATGGAAGGCTTTGCTGCGCTCAGCCAAAAAAAATTAAAAAATATATAAAAAAGCCAAATTGTCCAACCTGTGGTCCATCGGACCACCATTTGTAGCAAATGGTGACATTTCCCCCAAGTGATGCCGTGTCACGACAACTATTTTGGCACATTGAAATCCTCCCCTGGCATGAATTTACCATTATTGTGCAAGAGTAACCTAATAATTGTGATCAGCAACAAAATACAGGTTTTGTACCCGCATTGGTACAAAACCAGGATAAATTGAGAGTGGTCTGTTGGACTACAGGTTGGGCACCAAGTATCATATCTACATCATAGGTAGGTATAGGCCCAACGTGTGGTCTGGTCCTTGGAGTAGGTACACGTCATATCTCCGAGAAATGGTGACTCATTGGACCAGGGATTGGAGAGATGAGGGTTTCAGATGACTGCAACACATACATGGTCTCAGATTACTGTTATTCATTGATAAAAGGGATGTGGTCTGATGGGCCACACCTTGGGCAAGTAAAATTTACTGGTCATCGTATCGGCCATACGGGTGGTCCAGCAGACCATTACCTCCCGAACCCCTTGAGGAACCCCCCTCTCCAAAAATGACTACATCTGGGGGTCACCAAATCGGAGAATTTGCAGTGGAGAAACCACATTGAAATCATCACTGCCAAAGCAAACTGAATTCTGGGCTTCGTCAGGCGCACGTTTTCCCATTGCACCGCCGGAGCTAAATTATTGGCAGTAAAGTCACTTGGTAGGCCGATATTGGAATATGTGTGTAGTGCGTGGGATCCTAGATCAGGTTGGGGATATACTGCTGCTTGAAGCTGTCCAGTCCAGAGCCGCTCACTTCATTTGCAACTCGTATGCTCGTACAACTAGCGTCACGCAATTGAAGCAGAATATAGGACTTCCTCTGCTTGAGCATCGTCAAAAAGTCCACCGTTTATCTCTGTTCCATCTCCTTTATAATGGTAACCTTGGAAGCAAAATACCTGAGCTTTATTGCACGGTACCCGACAGATATCACAATTAATCTAATTCCAGTTGTTTATTGCGGCCTCAATGCAGAACAAATCCATATTTAAGCTCCTATTTTCCACAGACAATTAAAGAGTGGAATATTCTTCCAGACCCTGTCGTCCGGTTGACTTGTCACGATACTTTTGTAAAGAACATTGAACTGCATTTTGGAATATAATTGTTGTGTTGCCATAATTGTGTTATCGCTGTTGTTACGATTATTGAACCACCAAACATTGTATTTGTGGTTATTAAAATTGATTGATTGACTAGTTCAGAGGTGGTCTATAAGGAGAATACCTGAAGGGATTTCCTTGGATCATGGCCACAAAAGATGTTATTGATGGAAATGTAAAAAAATAGGTAGTCCATTGGACCATGGGGTTTTAAGAGTTATACCGAGAGATGCGAAGCCCCACGTATGTGGGGTTGAAAGGGGCGAAATGTCGCAAATCTCAAAAATCTCCGCGAACAGTTTGGCTGAAAGTCAATTTCAACTAGGTAGGTGCGAGTATATTCTGTTCTGTGAACGAAAGACAGATCCGCTTTGGAGAAAGACAAGGAGACACGAGACTTGATCCATTTGAACTGCAATGCAAATCTCTCTCGATCATCATCTTCAAGTTGCAGCTGGCAGTCATTGGGTAGTGCAGTCTGGCCAGAAAGTAGAGTTTTGCAGCAAACAAAAAAGTGAATTTTTCCATTTCTGCATGTGGTGCTTGTTGCCCCCTAAAATTTTGACAAATTGCATAGATGTATATTTTCGGCAATGGTGATCGCACCGCTGAAAGTTATGTAAAGGCGTTGAATGAAAACTTCCGATTGTCGTAAACTGGGCATTTTTTGTTGAATAAAAACTTTTGATTGTCGTAAACTGGACATTTTTCTGTTGAATGAAAAATTTTGATTGTCGAAAACTGAACATTTTTTCTTTGAATGAAAACTTTTGATTGTCGTAAACTGGACATTTTTCTGTTGAATTAAAACTTTTGATTGTCGAAAATTGGACATTTTTCTGTTTAATGAAAACTTTTGATTGTCATAAACTGGACATTTTTCTGTTGAATGAAAACTTTTGATTGTCGAAAACTGGACATTTTTCTGTTTAATGAAAACTTTTGATTGTCGTAAACCGGACATTTTTCTGTTGAATGAAAACTTTTGATTGTAGAAAACTGGACATTTTTCTGTTTAATGAAAACTTTTGATCGTCGTAAACCGGACATTTTTCTGTTCTGCAATAGGCGTTTTTACAGAACTTAACAAATGGGTAGAGACGGCGAACGTTTGAGTCTCCAAGTAACAATTGCGTTGGGTGATTTAACATCAAAAGTAGGCAAAGTCCTTGGAGAAGTGGCATCATCAGTACGGGTAATCGGGAATGAGTTCAACTGCCGAGTTGTTGGAACACATGAAGGTTGAGAGGGAATTTCACCAGAAGACAGCTGAAGAGTGGACACATCAGCGCCGTTTCCAGTTCTGGATTTATGCACGAGTTCATCAACATTTGCGTTGAGTTTCGGGTGAGCCTGCTCAATATTGGTTAGATGCTCACCAATAGCATCCAACTGATTTGAAACTTGGCTGACTGAAGCAATGCCAGCTAATCTTGTGGAGCTTCGTAATCATCACCTCTGTGGTCCCAAGAAGCAACCATTGATACAATGATCATAGCATGACATTAGACCAAGTGGTGAACTAATTTCACAACAAAACCACCTACCCCACTCCCAGATGTTCATGATTGAAAGATGCAATTCTGAGAATCTGAAAATTTAATAATTTTAACTACAAAAGCTGAGAGAACTTACTTTCAACTTGAAACTGGAATAGCCTCCTACAGCTGGAGGCTCCCACGATATGTGAGCGATCTTTCCACTTCTCACATCCACCGATAAATTCGAAGGGGCATCAGGAGCTAAAAAATTATTGACAAGATAAACAAATTGGATCACCACTTTTTCTTGTGGATTCGTCTCAACTTTGCCCACACCAGGGCCAAAAGAGTGAGATCAGACTGTAGGTTCTACCCCACAGAGTTACATGCTATCTTTACTCCCACTGCGACACTGCCTCAGAGTGTCATCAATTTGGCAAAGCGGAGACCAACTATTGATGATGGCAGCATTTTGAGCAGAGTTTTGACAAACAATGAGTCTTCAAAAAATAGAAAAAAAAAAAAGAAGTTGCCCATTCCGACAAATCTAGTCCTGGACAAAATCATCCTTCTCTGCATATGCAAGCAGCAATTATTCTCAAGGGAACAATATTTCAAACAGTTTGAATGAGGCTTCCCAAGGAAACAATGTTTCACCCTTTAGGTGACAATTAGTAGGTCCCAACCCTTCCCTCCTAGAGAAGTGGGAAAAGAAGAGTTTGAAATTTGAGTGACGGGAAACAGAAACCTACCTACCTAAACAATGGACTGATACCTAACTACTTAACAAAGGGAATGCAGCATGGCAAGGAGCTGATCTTTCCATCTGATCCAGATTATCGGCAAGGAGCTGATCCAGATTATTCTGAATGGTTTTGAAAATGCACGGCAGTTGCAAATACACTTGGTTCACCCCACGCACATCCAGTGATGAAGACATAGGGCTATTTATATTTGTGGGGCTATAACATGGGACCCTATCAAAAATGCTTCATTTGACCTCATCAAGAAACTTTTTCAGACATGCTCTTGTGGTGGGAACGATTGTCACCAGAATTAAATTGGGCTTTATGGGACACGGAACATTAACAAAATGCTTCATTTCACCTGATGGGAACTTGTGGGACCACATCAAACAAAGGAGAAAACTGACATACCTAACGTTGGACAAAGACTGACAAAGGTTGTAAGGAAAATAAGTGGTATGAGTGATCAATTTTTCCAGAAATTACAGCTTCATTTCTGTCTGTCCCCCTCACCACACTTCATCCGCTGCCACATGACATGAGAGGGAGCCCGAGGGTGGTGGCAACACGAGTCTGAGTCTGCAATTTCTGGGACCTGACAACCACAAAAGTACAGACAATCCCTCTCACCAAGAAATATGTTGAGAAAAAGAAAAATCGCATTTAAGCACCACTCAATGGAAAAATGACTGAGGGGTTCGAGCTCAGTTCGAAAGTTGAATAGTTTTTACTGCAGGTTTTCCACTGGGTGGTGCTTAACAAATTTGATTTTTCCTTCTCAAATGACAAGGTTGTGCACAGTTCCAAGCCCGTGAGTCTTTGCAGATTCCAACCTGAAGTTTACCTTCCTATTCATGTTGCACCAAACATTCGCATTTTCCTTCCTCCAAACACAACAATGCAATGCAATGCCATCAATATGAAAAGGTGAGAAAATCAACGACCTTGCAAATAAGTGTAAAGAGATGAGCAACAATGTATGTGGGCCATGTCCAAAACGTGTTGGATTGCATAACGTATAGCCACGACATTGTGCAACTCTTGCAATTTTTTTATAGTGTGTGCCTTCATGAACATCCATGATCGAATTATATTTCCAAGTAAAATTACAAAAAAATCATGACAGCCCAACATGGTTTTGAACTCGAGAGCCAACTTTCTTGAAATGCATATTTCAAATAGATAACCATTGCTACATTCCCCCATTTTCATCGATAGTCCCCAGCATGCTTCTTGACTAGGTGATAGCAATTTCTACGAATTCAATTCAACAAAACAAAATGGCTGACCGAATGTCTCATTCCTAATGCAACTCTATTTGGTTTGGAGAGCTTCTTACTCTGTTTGATGGTTTACATGTGCCTGCCTGCAATGGGTTTACTCATGCCACCCACATTTCAAAAGGTGGAAAGAATACACTCCAAGAGACTTTTACATGAATGGGTGGAAAATGAATGGCTTTAATGCAGCTAGGTATCTAATGTAGGCATCCATTATGACGCTATGTCATGTGTGTGGGTGGGCACGAAATATGCCCAGGGGCTTTTTTACCTTGCACCGCATTGTTTTCTCAGGATCAGGTCACAGAAAAATAACCAGTTTTCACAATGAGGCAATACTAAACTCCCTAAATGCTTTACAATACTTTCCTTGCCTGTAAGCAGACTTTTTTATCCTCTGTGCACGCCTGGAACTCAGCAGAGGTAACAGATGGCAGAGGTAACAGGAACTCAGGAGTCCAAAGCATGTCAACATTAAATTTTTAAGAGTTCAAATCAAAAAATATGGTGGGACAAAATGGGACTTGGACATCTGTGAAACCATGGGAAGGTGGGGGGTACTGGATTTTGCAGGATTCAAGATTTGCACAGGCAAGCAGTGAAAATGTGTCAAAAAAGTCAATAATTTTTTAGTTTTGAATAAAAGTTTCAAGGACTGCTCCCCTCTCCGTCTAAGCATGGCTATGAGTATATCCCCAAAAAATAATCATCTCAGATGTCAGGTGAGGACAGCAATGTTTTCAAAAGTCAAACCTGTTGTTATGGAAGCTGTCCACGTTGGCCATCCACTGATGCTTGCATTGGAATAAAACAGCCAGAAATCATATTTGGTCCCAGGTAAGCCATTTGAGAACTTGATAACATTTGCTATCTGTTGGGGAATAAAGGTTGTGTTTGCAGGTGGATCACCCTGAGGAGGGGAGTAGTCCAGCCGATAGAAGCCATCTTGTTGACTGAGATCACCTGGAATTCTGATTGCAAGATCAGCAGAGAAGGAAAGCTGGATGGGAAATAAAGAATGGAGTCAGTATGAGTTAGTTATAAGTTGTGTGCAAAGTCAGACGAAAAAAGTCAACAGCATGAAGAGAGGTGCCTGAAATCATAGGTAGGCCTAGTCATTGTCATGCAGCCAGCATGACAATGATAAGATGTAGAATTTGGGCGAGGATCAATGCTTAAAGATAGCAAATCAATGAAAGTGCAGTTTCACTGGGGATGCGGATAGTCAGGATGTGGACCACTTCACCCATCCTGTGCTGCCATCTCAGCAATTCAATTAATGAAAATATTTTACAGTTTTGCTCCCATCTATGCAATGCAATGTGATGTGTATTTTATCAATCTGTAAAATTATCATTTGCCCATTGGAACATGGAAGAGTTTAAGTGAGAGTCAATAGAAGTGAAGGAGGAACCACCGAATTGTTCACACCATTAAACAGTAGGTAGGTACCTAGGGATTGAAAGGAGACTCAAAGAAAGAGACGATGCCAAAATGTGAGAGATGTTGAGAAAAAGTCCAACACAAGGAAGCCATGATGCTTCAAATTTCTGGCCAAAAATGGGTTGAAACGCTTGCAAAAATCCCAGGTAGGTATGTAGCAGAAGTGTAGGCCTACAGACCTTTCATGAGACCATACTGGAAAACAACATGCAATGTCAGATGGCTAGGTAACTGGTTTCATAGCCTGGCTGACGGTTAAAATGCCAAAAAATGATGTCACGGAAGATTTTTGTTTGCATGCATTGCTCTCAGGGTGGCAATCATATCCTGTAGAGTGCAGACAAAGGTGTCATTGCACTCTGTTGGCATTATCTGCCATAGTAGAGAGAAAAAAGCAGATAACACTGGCATATTTTGTGAATACTCTCGCCGGCAGTGCACTCCACGTGCATCAAGAGATCTTTTTTGGAAATCTGCCCTGAAATCATTCAAATAAATCCGAGGGTCTAAACTAAACATTCAAATAATTAGGTAGCTAAATTCCAGAAAGCTTGGATTCCCATATTTTTAATGTCGGCTGCCTTGAGGCCGAGAAAGACGATATGTCGTGGAAACTTTCAGGGCCCCTCAAGAGCTACCCAGGTCAACCGTGAGGTCAGTCACGCTTCATAGAGAAAAACTGACAGAAAAACAGATTGCATTGCATCGGCATCTGCTGTCTGCACATTTGACCTTGGAACTAGATTTTAAATCTATAGGCCTAGGTACCTATTTTCCTCACCTTCATAATATTTTCAGTGATCGGAGGGAGATGGCCCACAGAATAAACTTGTATATTTTGTGAATTGCATCTGATTGCTGTTCAACTTGAGAGCACACTTCAACTTGTTTACCGTCTGACCATTGTCAGAAGTGTCAAATCCTTTGCAAGACATATTGGCAAGATAGCTAGGAAGTAAGCACCTAGCCATCTATCTAGAATGAGTAGGTAGGCACCTTTCAAAAAGATTGGCTTAGGTAGTGTCAAATCCTTTGCAAGACATATTCGCAAGATAGCTTGGAAGTAAGTACCTAGCCATCTATCTAGAATGAGTAGGTAGGCACCTTTCAAAAAGATTGGCTCAGGTACGAGGTGCATTTCAAAAGTCTTTGACGTTTCCTTCTTGAAAAAAACTACATGAGATAAACCTTTGAAACTTTGTCACTTTGTAATCTGATGCTTTCGCTGTAAATGTGCCAAATTTCAGCAAGTTTGCACTGTTTGTTTCGTTTTGGCCCACATTTCCGTGGAGGTCGTTGTGGGCACTGGGTGAAATTGATGAATTTTTTCAATTGTCGAGCAAAAACGATCAATTTTCGCACAATGAAGCATGAAAAGCCCGATGCAATTTCGCCACAATTCCAGGGTGTCTTCAGTGATTCTGTCCTGTCTAAAAATGGTGTCAGAATTTCGGTCCTTCCACTAAACGGAGGTGGGGAAGCTGCCAAAGATGTCGAACGCTCATTCTGACCTGCAGCAGCAGTTTCCGAGGTCAGATTGAGCGTTCGACATCTTTGGCAGCCTCCTTGCCTCCGTGTAGTGGAAGGACCCAAATTCTGACACCATTTTTAGACAGGACAGAATCACTGAAGACACCCTGGAATTGTGGTGAAATTGCATCGGGCTTTTCATGCTTAATTGTGCGAAAATTGGCCATTTTTGCTCGACAATTGAAAAAATTCATCAATTTCACCCAGTGCCCACAACGACCTCCACGGAAATGTGGGCCAAAACGAAACAAACAGTGCAAACTTGCTGAAATTTGGCACGCTTACAGCGAAAGCATCAAATTACAAAGTGACAAAGTTTCAAAGGTTTATATCATGTAGTTTTTGTTCAAGAAGGAAACGTCAAAGACTTTTGAAATGCACCTCGTAACTACCAAAGTTCTATTGACAGTGACTCAATGAGGAAATTCTTGTTATCAAACAGTTTCAAGTCAGCAGGCACTGGCATGGGCCTTTGTTGTGTGATAAAATCGTAGGTACCTACCTCTTGGCCTGCATGCGTGTACCTACCTACTGTGTACAGAAATGTCAGTTAGGCATCTGACTTGAGTTAGGTACATTCTTGCACAAGAGAAAACTAGTTGCATAAAATGTTCATGTGCTAAATTGCTAAATTCATAATATCCTCAAGTCAATATTTGGCCGAGCACCCCTAATCAAAATTCTCTTCAAGAACCTAGTTACCTTAGTGTTTGGGTCCCTTTTCACGCTGCAGTGCTGCCTTGTTACGTTTTAACCAAATTTAATTTATTACTGTTAATGGATACATAGGTTTTGCTACAGCAGGCAAAAAAGTTTATATGGACAAAACACAAAAATATGCCCTTTGCAAAGTTTGAACGGTGTTTGGTCAGTCGACCAATCCCAATCAAGTAAAAACAACGAAGTGTTAAAGTGAGGATCTTAGACCATTTAATTAAAATGCCTTCAACAGCTTTTTCTCAGAAAAACAACAAGTGAGCCAACTTCTCTTTATTTTTTCCATACCTATTCAGAGCAACAAATAGGGTCCATCTGACAAAGGTGTGTGTTGTGTGTGTGTGTGTGTCCCTCGGCCCCATCATCGCCAATGCTACCGTGAAATTCCGAACAGTTGGTTTACAAGCCAATGCAAACATGGAAACACAGACACAATAACCGAAATGAAACACAACAGATCACACAAACAATTGAGAAACAGAAAAAGCATGAGGCAAACTTAAAGAGTATTAGGTACAAGAAAGAAATCAAGACCAGACCAACCGTTCGGTTCACGATAGCATTATAAGGGTGTGCCAGCCAACCAACTACAGCCAGACCTTGAAGGAAAAAGCACAGGAAAAATAGCACAAGATGCATAGGTAGGATAGATGAGTAATGGACAATTAAAAGTCCAACAGCTGGAGCTGAGAAGACGATTGTGAGATAGTGCTAATTCCTAGAAGGTCGGCTGGTCACAAGATGAGATCTAGAAACTCCTAATTATTGTTGCGATTAAAAAGCAGGATAAGGATATAAAGTCCTGATCATCATCGGACCACTGCAAAAAGCATCCACAGGTGACACAATATAAATGTCTTCTGATGCACACATAAATGTGATTTGAAATCTCCTCTTAGCAAGGGGAACCAAATGAAGCAAGTTGCAGTGGAAAGTGCTGGCTCCAATTGTTGGTGTAGGTAGATCTGATAGTGTAATTTATTCCAAATCAATAGAGTGTAATGAGCAACAAAATTAGGACAAGTACTACACACAAACACGAATACCAACAATCCAAGGCATATGAAAACAAAAAAATTACAAAAACAAAATTTAATCTGCAGGCAACAAAGAGCAAATGAGGGTTTATAAAACACCAAATGAAAGGGTAAATAATTATTAAAATCTGACCGGGGTTGGAAAGGTGGGGGAAATAGCAAGGCTAGAACAAGCCTCCACAAGGTGAAGTGAGAAAGCTGTTAAGGGTGAGGCCCCACAAACGATACCAAATTGCAGATTTGGTACCAGAAAACCATCTTGCCACCAGCAGGCTGGTAAAAATAAATCAATGAAAATTTCAGGGACAACAATGCGAGATAATACCTACCTACCTTTGAAGTTCGAACCAAATGGCATGGTAGGGCCACCGAAAAAAAATTACGTTTCCCAAACCACATTTTGGTTTTCCAAAAATGTTACCAAAATAGGTACGTACCTAAATTATTCCTAGCTTTCTTGGGCTAAAAAATCTTGTCGATGAGAGGAGGTCGCCCACCACTTTGTGTTCACCCCTCAGTTCAAAAAATCATCCACAAGAATAAAAAGATCTGATAAGGGACAAACCTTTACAGAAGTCCAAACAGCAACAAATCCAATCAAGATCCAAATCTTCATTGTGAATAGAAAATAAACTTCTGTACCGTTGCCCAACAACAATCTTCCTCAGAATGCATTTTGTATGGGTTGAGCAAAATAGAAGGCACTTACATTTCCCACATTTGGTACCTAGGTTGGTTGTTACCAATCCTAAGGAAGGACACAAATCCTGTACAATCAAAAATTGGATCATTTAGCAAAAGAAAAAAAATGCTATTTGTACCTAGGCCTACTTAATCTCCAAAGAACTTTTATTGGTACAACAATAACAATTAACTTTTCTTTTCAGTAGACAAGCAGGTCTAGACTCATTCAAAATAAATCTTGTGTTCAATAATTCTTCCGTGTTGGTGGGTGGGTACCTACTTACCTGATCCAATTTAATGTCGAATGCCAAATGCAGTTCTAAATCAGAGCCCAAAACAGTCCATCATGGCTTCGATCAGCGGACAGATTTTCCAAAGGCATTTGACAATTTTTTTTTTAGATTGGCAAATGCATGCACACCCATCGCCAAGGACATGCAGGAAAGTGATTGGGCCCACAAAATCAGAAAGTGAAAAAAGAAGCCAATAGGTACCTACTTCCTCAAGAATGTGAGCATAAAGCCAATTGCATACAATACAGTTTCCAGCAGAAATGGAGGAGGCAGAAGCGTAGACTAGATGTCAAGGTCCGACCAAAATTGAAGAAGGCAAGGCAGAAGAGGTAGCAGCACTCTCAATGATGCAGGTTGAAAAATTGAGCAAATTCACAGAGGCAGTAGGCCTATAGCACCAAACATAAAAGAAACCATTAAATGTTCCTAGACAATGGGTGCACATGCGTGCACAAAAGAAAAGAAAAATAAGAAGAAATTAAGATGGTTCAGAATTTCAGTGGGCTCACGGGATATGCTGTTAAACCTACCCTGACATGTTTCCCTGCATTCCTAACCTAGACACGGATGTCTAAATGACTTCCCTAGAAAATTCCAAATGAGTGGGAAGAGAAGCAACCCTGAACTTGAATGGCTGTGAGAACTGAGAACAGATGATGCAAAGATAAATAATTGGAGTTATGCAATGGTCATCATCCATCCATTCATTCATCCAGTGGTCATGGTTTACAAATCAAGCAACCCTGAACTTGAATGGCTGTGAGAACAGATGATGCAAAGATGAATAATGGGAGTTATGCAATGGTCATCATCCATCCATTCATTCATCCAGTGGTCATGGTTTACAAAATCATGCATCTATTCATTCGTATCGCATGCAAAGGGGTGGAATGAAACAAGAAGGACAAATAATTTTATTTATTTATTTATTTTGTCTTTGTTTATTAGACATAAACCTGGCGAAGTAAACACTTATGTGTTCTCTTACACTCAACCAGCAAAACAAGAAATTATGAAAATTCGTTTTTTCAAGGAAAAGGCTAGATAAACATGATAGTTCTAGTTTCTAGTTTTATTGTAATCGTTCAAAAATAAGAAATTAACCAATACAATGTAGAGGTAGACTCACCAGTTAACCGGAACCGGGTGGGACATTTGCAGGTGAAGATAACCCAGATCATGAACAATTGTAACGGCGGCCGAAGAAGTTACAGATCCAGACAAGGGATGAATCAGGATACGTGAAAAAACACAATCACGTGTTGCACATTTAGTGAATGAAAATAAAGTTGAGCAAAGTTCACCAAGAATGTAGCTCCCGGTTAGACCAGTCAAGAGGTGAGAAAAAAGAGAAATGAATTTAGAGAAGGAGACAATGGCGACACAATGCAACAAGAATTTGGTGCAGTAGAAAACTGAAAATGTGATGAATACGCAGCCACTGAAATGGGCTGGCTATGAACGGGAGAGGGAATTGGCAGAGCCAGGACACAGCTCTCTCCTAAATAGCCTACAATCGTGCAAGGGGTGAGATTCGAAAATTCTAATGGCGGCGAATAAACATTTTACAACAGTGTGTCAGACTTGGACAAATAAAAATCTAGAATTTTCTTCTTGAATTCCGAAACATTTGGAGAGTTTCGAATTGTAAGCGGGATAGAGTTCCATATGGTGGGGGCCAGATAGGAAAAAGAACCTTCGAACAGTGAAGTTGCATGATAAGGGATAACAAGGTTTCCCTTTTTGCGTGTGTCATGGACATGAGCACCGCTGAAGAGGTTCTCAAAAAGTCAGGTAGCTTGGCTGTTTTAATCCAAGAACTTTACAAATGAGAGTGGCATAATGGATTCTACATCTCAGAGTGCCGGACAATAAGTCCAATGCAAACCTATCAGCACTTACATGGTCATATTTTCGCAAGTTGCAGACAAATCTTACACAGGAGTTCAGGAGCTTCCTCAAGCGGCCCTGAAGCTCAACCAACACTGAGCCTTGCAAAGCAACATCACAATGATCCATAATGGGAAGCAGAAGATTCCTAACAAACAAGTCTCAGCTTAATATCCTTTGACAAACTATTCTTGAAACAAGCAAGTGACCGTAGTTTTGCATAGGTGGCCTTACAAATATGAGCAACATGAACATCCCATTAAAGGTGTTGGTCCACCTGTAAGGGTCAAGATTTTTAACTGATTGCTCCCACTCACTGGGAACAGATGCAAAAACACAGACCCACAAGAGAGCTGATACTGTGTGCTTTGCAAGTTGAGAGAGGCAGGAGATGAGGCACACTGCCTTTTAAAGTGCCCAAAATTCAGTGGTGAACGACAAATGATTGTTCCACAAATGGGGCAGTGCCAGGTGGGGGTATTTGATCTAAAGCAGACACGATAAGACACTGGCCAACATAGGACAGTAAAGTTGGTTAAAACCATCCAAGATACCCTCAGTAAGCAACACTGCCTTGGCCCCTAAAGGGCCTGCCCTTGTGTAGACACCAACCCTTTACTTTTGCAAAATGATCCTCTGTTATCGTTGAAATAAGTAGGCCCCTGTGTAGGTAGCCTGCTTAGCAGATGTTGGAAAGTGGGGAACAGGGCCGATAGGCTTCTTTAGTCTGCAATGGTCCTCCATTAGCAATCCAGAATGACAAGAAATGTTCAGGTAGGTACCAATGTGTAAACATTGTTCCCTCGCCAGAAGTCCATGGGGATTCCATTTATGTGCCCAGATTTTAACTTGTTTCCTCTCTTTCCTCCCATTGATTGCTTACATTTTAACAAGGAACTTTTCATTTATGAATTTGATTTGATGATGATTGATGAATTTGCTCAAGAATTACGTGAGGTCAATTATGTTGTACATAAAATGATAAAACCACATCTGTGTGATTGACAACCACGGATAAATAATGTCTGGTACCTACCTGCTGGAGATTTGAGGTTGGTTGATAATTATTATGTTGTAAATTGTTAAAAATGGGCTGGATTGTTATGGAAATAAATAAGTAAGTAAGTAAGTGTTCGCGATCTTTTCTTGGTGTTTTGTTGTGAAATCTGTGGTCTGTTTCGTTGTTTTTGAGTTTTCTTTTCCCATGGGTAACTTTTTGCAGCACATTCAAGACAACAGCCAGGAAAGAGTTGGGTAGATGTGGTATTCAAGGACCACGAAAACTCCAACTTAACTTGGTCACTGTGGAACCTGTTCTTTTTTGGGCTTCTTGCAATGATCATCACTGTCCACTGGCAACTTGTTGTTGGGTATTGGGGCTGTTTTGGGTTGGAAAAACAAACAAATGGCTGCTGTAGTGCTGGCAGTGTGATGGGACTGCCAGCCTGCTTGCTGGTGGTGCACTGGGGATTTTTAGAATTTGGCAGTTACCCTGCTAGTAGCTTGCTGGTGCTGGTGGGCAGTTACTCAACTGAGCAAAGGAATGTGGTTGCTTCAAGGAGGTACTCGCCTATCCAGGTTTCTCCACACACACACACCTGTCACCTTGCCTTGTTATTTTCCCAGAAAAAATTGTTTCCGACGGGATATCTTTCCTTTGACAACTCAGGTTTTGGTTGTCGACATCTTTCTGGTGGCTAGGCATTGGTCCAGCCACGATAAAGATGTCAACAACCAAAAACTGAGTTGTCATCTGTCAAAGGAAAGATATCCCGTTGGAAACATTTTTTACCGGAAATTGTTGCAATGGGAATGCTTGCTTGAATTTTGAAATTATTGGGAATGCTTGCTTTTCCAATAAATAGAATTGGAAAGCAAGGCAAGCATTACCTACGCACAAAACGCAGGTCCAATACCAAAAGGATCTGATGGATTTCACTTCAAACACACTGCTTTCGTCAAGAGGAGAGTGTTCTCAGTTTAAAGTTTTCAAAACAAGAGCTGACTTCCAATTTCGACTCGCAATCTTGTATTATCTGCATGACATTGACAAAGTGACATTAGCGACCGACAACTGCTGTCATCAGGTGCACTAGACACCGTCTGCTGGTAACAAGCTGCGACCAACACAGTCTGCTGAATCGGCGACCAATACCTGCCGGCTGCTGAATCAGTGAAGGGCACTAGATGCAGAATTAGGCCAACATCGGCTCCTGAAAAGTGCCGATACCAGCTGCTGATTGCTGACATCAGCGGCCAACAGAAGTGTCACTAGACTATCAGACATCAGCGACTGACACCACAGGATACCCGCTGTCCTAATATCAGTGAGAGACACTACCTATCTGCTTCGGCGCCGAACAGCAGCGACTGCTGAATCAGCAAACTGACTCCGGCTGCTGAATCAGCGATTAACACCAACCATTGAACCAGCAAACGACACGGCTGCAGAATTGGCGACCGACATCGCTAGTGACATTGGGTAAAGACCGACACGTGTTGACATCTGTAACCGACACCAGCTGCGGACATCAATGAGCGAAACTGGCTGCTGACAGAAGCGACCAACACGAACACTGAATCAGTGACTGAAACTGGCTGCAGAATCAGGGACCGACACCGGCTGTTGGGTAAATCAGCGACCGACACCTACTTCTAAATCAGCGATTGCCGACTGGCATCGGCTGTAGAATCAGCAACCACCATCGGTTGTTGAATCAGCGACCTTCACCCGTTGCTGAATCGGTGACCTTATTGGTCACCGGTCCGTGTCGACTGGTTGCCGACACGGACCGACATCGGCTGCTGAATAAGCTGCTTACGGACACGGCTTCTGAATCAGTGACCGACACAAGCTGCTGGCAGCAACCGACACCGGCTAATGACAACTACCGACACCGGCCGATCAAAGAGTCAATGCATGAAAGGTTTCGCCACATTAGAAGCAGACGCTCAAATCTAAGCCTGTAGGGCCTACTGATGCTCCATTTGCTTGATTTTCATATTCTCTTAGAAAATGGATGCAGCATTGTTCCAAATAGCCTATGGCACCAGGCCAAAGACTTAGGTGGGCAATGCAAAGCACCCTACGTAAAATGGATTCTTTATACATTAATTACAAGAGAAAATGGTTACTTGAGGTAGGCCTAAGTAGGAGAAGGAGGTACCACCTGCTTTATTCCATGATTACCAGAGAAAGATGACTTTATTCTATGATTTCCAGACGAGACTACAATGATTTTTCTGTTCTCGGATTTCCAGTGTGTGGAACAACAAAGAGAGAAGCACATTGGTCTATCGAGTTACAAGAAGGTAGGCACCTGTGTCGGGTCATTTTCAGAAAATTGTTCGACTTCCTATTTGAATTCGATACATATAGGCCTATAGGCCGAGGCCTATTCGAGTTTCTCAGGCCAGTAGGTATTCGACTCGATTCGATTTTAATTTTCTACGCCCTCTATTCGATGTTTGAATCGAGGCAAAAAACCACTGATCGCAGAGCCCTGTGGCCCTCTGGTAAATGATGAACCTCTGCTGTTCACAATTGATGATTGCCTTTATGGCATGAAAACCTGTAGAACAGAGTAAATCTGATACCGATACCGGCCCTGTTTGTCACCTGTCAGACCTGAATTTGAAGCCAGTTCATGCTCTGACATCACGATTGAACAATGACGCGGAGCAGCATGTGAGGAAATTTAGGTGCGGGATGCCACAAAGTGATGGCTGTGGAACTTGCAACGTGCGTGAGGCCTTTTTGCCATCCGGTGCACTCCTACCACCTAGACCTACCTTACCTACTTCCTAGTAGGTACATAGAATCTACATAATATGGTACCTGCATAAAATGGGAGAAAAATGTTCAACTTGGCACCGCAGAAATCCTCCCATGAATCTCATAACACTTCCACTCAAACCATATTTTTTCATTCAACAGTTGCATTGATAATCATGATTTGAAAATTATGTGGAAACTGGAAAATGGTGCAAATAAATTTGTACATCGCTGCAGAAAAGTACTGTTGGCATCTACCCCTATTCTGGGATTCGAGGAGGGATTCGGATTCGAGCCCATTTGGATTCGAGTGGATTCGGATTCGAGAATTTTTTTGGGATTCGGATTCGATTTTCCCACCAGGATTCGGATTCGGCTCGGATTCGAGCTTTTGGAAAAAAGAGAGATTCGGATTCGAGATTTTTGGATTCGAAAGGATTCGCACATCCCTACTGTGGGTGGGGATGCGATAAAGCCTATGCCGCTCCATCCCGGTGGGTGAAACCACCCACCGCAAGTGCAGCAGTTCATGTTGCTGAGGAGGCACTTTCAAATCTGCCTCCGGCTGCATCTCTGCCGCGTCAATGTTTATGTTGCTCTGTTGTCCTTGTTGCTCGCTGATCACAGGCTTCTGCTGTGATGAAATTCAATGCAGGCGAGCCTGCGATTAATGCAAACCTCGCTCACCAAAGGCATGTTTTTGCCGCACCTTTTGAATGTCATTTGCGCCCCAATGTTGATTCAGGGGGAATGGGAAATGGAAAAGGGAAACATTGGATTTGGCTTGTGCGAAGTTTCGGAGTTTGATTTGGAATGAATGCATGAGCAAATTCCAATCAGGAGTCATTTCGCAAATACAAATGTTCAACAAAATGGAACTGCAACATTGTTCGGAATTATTCGGATAATTTTCTGCAAATTCTGCGGTCCGCTGATGCCTTTATTTTCCAGTGGAACATTGCCAATGCTTGAAAACCGTCAATTTGTAACGGGAAATGTGTTTTTTTTTTTTTTTTTTAATAAAAAACTGCGGGGTCAGCAGCCAGCAGCAAAAAGTGGCGCGAGCCCTCATCGCCGACGCGATGAGGCCACGAAGGAGGCCAGAAAACAAAAGACCCAATAGTGAGTGAGTCGGAGCGCATGAAAAAGAAAATCCAACAACATAGCATCATCAGGGAATAGGGATGCAGTGTTATTAGCATCTCAGGAGGCATTTGCAAAAAAAAAAATAGCATCACATACCCATGTTCAATGTTTCATCGTTTCCAATTCGTCAAGATGACAGGTCGTTGGATTGAGAATCATCACATTGGAAATGTTGAGTCAATTCTGGTGTCGTATCATCAAAAACAGCACAATGAAAAATTGAACAGTTTTGCGTGTGCAAGTGCAATTTCCAATTTAGACATATATGAGAAAAAGAAGAAGAAAAGAAAATTAACATAGGTACTCACCAGACTTTAATCCTTTTTCACCAATCGCCCACCGGTTGTTCTCTTCTGGAACTAGTTTTCGCCCCTACGCCTGGGGGCTCCTCAGCAGCACCACGATGTGATGTGACCTTTGGAAGTTTGAGAAACCATCGGAACAGGAACACAGCACTGATGGTCGCAGTCAAAATCGGCAGAAACTGCGGCAGATGGATGTCGAAGGTGAAGTAAAAGTCGGCAAGCAGCCATTGTCGGAAAAGATAAAAGTTCAGGTAAAATAAAACGTGTTTGTTTGGTGTCACATCACCGCTCACCGCCAATCGTCCGACGTGAATGAATAATGAATGATGAATAATGAATAATGAAAAGAAAATTAAACATTTGTAAGGTCGTACATTTGTCAAAATTTAAAACAGGATGTGTTAGGATGTGCTAATTTGTTTTCTTTTCTATTCCAAATAGGTGGGGTGGGTAGCTGTAGTAGCAGCAGCTGAAGTAGAAGCAGTTGATGTTTATCTCCCTTAGAAGGGAAGATATCTCATTCTGAGGATGAGGATGGATGGAGCACTCCTGTTGTGAGCAGAGTGAGAGTGTCAGCCTCATTGGAGGAAACCTTTTTTTTTTTTTTTTTTTTTTTTTTTTTTTTTTTTTTTTTTTTTTTATTTTTCTTCCAAATTTAGAAAATTACATTGTTTACAATTAATAAAATGCAAAACGGCACATCACCTCATGACCAAAAGTAGGTAAAAAAATGTAACCAACCCGGCAGCCAAATTTGTTTAATCAATATTCAGCATAAACGTTTACGCCCTGTTTACCTTCAATTGACTCAGCATTTATTTTGACAAGCGTCAATATTGATCTAAATGGTTGAAATGGGCGCTTACAAAAATGTTGATTAAACGTTCATTGTGGACGTTTATGATCAACACGTCACAAACACCATTCTCAACAGGCAGTATTCTTTAGCGTAAATGTTGAGTGAATGCATTTTAACACCGCCTTTAAACCAAGGATGCTTCCCGTTGGGTCTAGCAAACGTTGATGCTCAACGCACTTTCAACAATTGATGGTCTCCGTTCACCGCAAATGTTGCGTAAATACATCTTAAATGCCACATTTCAACCTCATAATTTTCTGCTAATATTTAGAAAACGTTGATGCCAAATGCAGCTTCAACGATGCATCACTTTCCTTCGGTGTAAAATGTTGAATGAACGCATCTTAAACACCTCCTTTCAACCAGACATATCGTACTGGTGTTGAATGTAATGCTGCTGATAAATGCTTCTTCAACGACGTGGGTATCACTGATGGAGTGTTTCTTCTCATGTGCCAGGCGGGATTGGGCCAGAAACGCAAATGCGTAGCACCCCTGAACGCTGCAACATGGAGAACACGAAAGTGCTATTGAATTGCCTATGTGCACCACCGAGATGGATTAAAAAAAAAGACAAACCAATCTTTGCTGGTCCACGCAGACCCATGGAACACGGAAAATTTATCATGATTTGGATTTCGTGGCGACGTTTTTGGGAATCAAAGATGCTCAAGAAGGGACCTCTTCTGATGAACACCACCGGCAATGGGATATCTAATAATTATCAGACAAAAATTTCATGTGAATTGCATTGCGTCCATTTCATGAAAAAAGATTTTGGATTTGACTCCGCCGTGTCAGAGGAAAAAAGAACCAACACAACAATAAATAGAGAAAGTTATATTTTTAAAATACAATGGGGAATTGTTGTTTTTTACACGCAAATTAGGAAAACTCGATGGCTAACTTGAACCGCAGCAGCAATTCTGTCCTGATAAATCTGCTATTTGTAAACCTCCATAGCGGCAGAAGGATCGCAGGAGAAGTTTGACCTCGGAAGAACAGCCGGGAGGATACTACGGGGGGTGGAAATGATTTATGATGCAGGCTTTCGAAAAAATAACGAAAACCTTTCGGCCGTATTCCCCATTGCAACTCACCCTCAAGTTCAACTCAATGGCCAATTCAACACACGGATTGATTTTTCGCAACAAACAATGGAAAAGGAATTTAGCGCTGCGCATAGAAATTAAATTTTCGCAACACAAATCCATCTATTTAACTGGTTATTGTCGAGTTGAACTTGATGTGAGTTGAAATGGGGAATACGGCCGTTTATTTTCCGACTTATACCAGTGCCTCCTACAACACAAGGCCCTTGCACGAGAAGTAAAAATGGCATGACGTCATAAATAGTGGATGGTGGAAAACAGGAAAAGACAATGCGAGTGAGCTGCGTCCGAGGTGTGCTGCCCACGGAAACTTGACATTTCTCTTGAACCGATGAACCGATTTTGATGAGACTTGATGTGCTGGAAAGCTGACAATCAGACCATTTCAATGGTGTATAACAATCCCTAACTTTTCATGCTAAAGCTCCAGCAGAATTTGAGGGATAAACGTGTTCAAGTTAAAAAGTGATCCAATTCCGGCTTCCTGCCACATATTTTCAATGATTGTGCGACTTTTTCCGTTGCAACATGGTTTCCACCAGCGAGAAAGTTGTAGAGGAAGCTTTCAGCTTTCCAAAAACACCAAAATCATTGAATTTGAACAACATTTGACAGTAATTTTATGACCAGAGAAAACACATGGCAGCATTGTTTTGTTTTGAGCGGGGAAGAGGCCGCGACTCCCTGGGATTTCCAGGGAGGCGCGGCATCTTCCCCGCTCAAGAACAAAACAACGCTGCCATGTCACACTGAAATTCAATGCAGGCGAGCCTGCGATTAATGCAAACCTCGCTCACCAAAGGCATGTTTTTGCCGCACCTTTTGAATGTCATTTGCGCCCCAATGTTGATTCAGGGGGAATGGGAAATGGAAAAGGGAAACATTGGATTTGGCTTGTGCGAAGTTTCGGAGTTTGATTTGGAATGAATGCATGAGCAAATTCCAATCAGGAGTCATTTCGCAAATACAAATGTTCAACAAAATGGAACTGCAACATTGTTCGGAATTATTCGGATAATTTTCTGCAAATTCTGCGGTCCGCTGATGCCTTTATTTTCCAGTGGAACATTGCCAATGCTTGAAAACCGTCAATTTGTAACGGGAAATGTGTTTTTTTTTTTTTTTTTTAATAAAAAACTGCGGGGTCAGCAGCCAGCAGCAAAAAGTGGCGCGAGCCCTCATCGCCGACGCGATGAGGCCACGAAGGAGGCCAGAAAACAAAAGACCCAATAGTGAGTGAGTCGGAGCGCATGAAAAAGAAAATCCAACAACATAGCATCATCAGGGAATAGGGATGCAGTGTTATTAGCATCTCAGGAGGCATTTGCAAAAAAAAAAATCATCACATACCCATGTTCAATGTTTCATCGTTCATCGTTTCCAATTCGTCAAGATGACAGGTCGTTGGATTGAGAATCATCACATTGGAAATGTTGAGTCAATTCTGGTGTCGTATCATCAAAAACAGCACAATGAAAAATTGAACAGTTTTGCGTGTGCAAGTGCAATTTCCAATTTAGACATATATGAGAAAAAGAAGAAGAAAAGAAAATTAACATAGGTACTCACCAGACTTTAATCCTTTTTCACCAATCGCCCACCGGTTGTTCTCTTCTGGAACTAGTTTTCGCCCCTAGGCCTGGGGGCTCCTCAGCAGCACCACGATGTGATGTGACCTTTGGAAGTTTGAGAAACCATCGGAACAGGAACACAGCACTGATGGTCGCAGTCAAAATCGGCATAAACTGCGGCAGATGGATGTCGAAGGTGAAGTAAAAGTCGGCAAGCAGCAATTGTCGGAAAAGATAAAAGTTCAGGTAAAATAAAAC
The DNA here is from genome assembly GCA_030068105.1 of Sinentomon sp. SZTP_YWyxl. Taxonomy (NCBI): domain Eukaryota; kingdom Metazoa; phylum Arthropoda; class Protura; order Sinentomata; family Sinentomidae; genus Sinentomon; species Sinentomon sp. SZTP_YWyxl. The sequence continues at coordinate 27,479 of JASGXE010008043.1, forward strand.
GTGTTTGTTTGGTGTCACATCACCGCTCACCGCCAATCGTCCGACGTGAATGAATAATGAATGATGAATAATGAAAAGAAAATTAAACATTTGTAAGGTCGTACATTTGTCAAACATTTAAACAGGATGTGTTAGGATGTGCTAATTTGTTTTCTTTTCTATTCCAAATAGGTGGGGGTGGGTAGCTGTAGTAGCAGCAGCTGAAGTAGAAGCAGTTGATGTTTATCTCCCTTAGAAGGGAAGATATCTCATTCTGAGGATGAGGATGGATGGAGCACTCCTGTTGTGAGCAGAGTGAGAGTGTCAGCCTCATTGGAGGACAACCTTTTTTTTTTTTTTTTTTTTTTTTTTTTTTTTTTTTTTTTTTACTGGAGTTTATTCTTCCAAATTTAGAAAATCATTGTTTACGATTAATAAAATGCAAACGGCACATCACCTCATGCACCAAAAGTAGGTAAATAAAATGTCAACCAAACCTCTCAATGGTCCAATGATTGAAGCCCATATCCAGAGTTGTTGAACAAAACCATCCAATGAGACGGAAGAAATTTGGACCATTTCAAAATAACAAATTCATATGCACCCAATCACAAGTGCAGGCATCCAAAGCACAATTCAAATTGGCAACATGATGTGCATCATAGAATAACCTTGAGTGTTCAAATCCAGATAAAATCCAGTGTGACCAATGCCTGGATCTGGAAAGAACAACAGTTGGTGGTGAAAGAAGTCAACACCAGACAACCCTCGTGTATCAGGTAGAGAAACCTGAAAGGTTGGAGTGAAGGAGGTCCCAGAGGAGGGAAAGTTAATCCCTGTGGAAGTAAAGACAGAGTAGGCTGGATACCTACGAGTTTCAGCAACATAGACTCTCAGTGGGGTGGACAGATTGGGAAAGACTAGAAGGGTGTGTTGCCCATCTTGAAGAGAAAAGGTACCAGTGAAGAAGGAGTCCAGTGAACCTTGTTTATTGATTACCTACATGTTTGATGTCATGTTAAAAGTTGTGATGTGCACACTTGTTCTTATTAACCTGTTCTTTTCTTTATTTCTTAATAAAAATTAGGTTTTACAGGTTTGAACTATCTCGAAGGGTGTGGTAGGTGCTTTTAGGTTCATAAAGGGATAAATATCCCGGGAGTTTCCAAATAGTGATTAAAGTTGGTTATGGTTTAAAACTAAGAGGAATTTGCTGCAGAAGAAGAGGTTTCCAGGAAGAAAGTGGTCAAGGTTAGCCTTGTCATGTTACAAATTTTATATAAGCTTGAAATTGGCTTGAACTTTCTGCCCCCTGTGAGTATCCTGTGACCTTTGGTCACAGGACTTCACTTTAGTCATCTAAAAGAAAGAATGCTGGTCAATACGCGTACTTTGGCTGCTCAACTTATTGCAGTTTTCAAATTAATCAAGTTCTTGCTGTTAATCTATCTGCTGTGGTCCACACCAACGAAATTTCATTGAAGCAGGTTTTCTTTTGACTTTGGGTTGTCTTGATAATTTTCTTTTACTGCGGCTTGATCCTTGGGAAAAATGGTCTTTGTGAAGATCCAGGGATTGGAAAAATTATTGCCATTGCGGGACATCGGAGAGAAATTTGCAGACAGAGAGAAATTTGCAGATTACCTATGGTGGTTTCCTGTTATCAAAAGGTGCAGTAGGCAGGCTAATCAGGTGACTTATTTTACTTTTTTTTTTTTTGGACAGGAATTGCATAACATTGCTTATTTCACAGCTATTTATACACAGCTTGTTTATTTACCTACTGAAGTTCATGTGGCATGATTTCTCAGCTTGGATTTGTCATCTCTGCCACACATTTGATTTTGTCACAACTCTTTTGGCCTTTCTGCCCAGCTTATAAAAGCCTTGGGGTAAGTGCAGGATCTACATGAATTTGTTGCAACCTTTGGTTTCAAGGGGTAAGGTGAAAACATCTTGGTCAAATCTGGGGGGAATGGGGTTTGTCAGCCAGCATTCCATGGGCATGGGATTGTGCCATCTTGTGTCTTAGGTATTCTATGATGAAGATGGCACCGTCATGATTACTGCACTTGTGACAGATAGAGTGAAATCATGCATGAGAATGTCGCACACTTATTTCAGGGTGTCTCAAGAATTTAGTGTGGTTTTATATCTCATTTGAGTGGAGAGTTTGTCAGCTTTGAGCCTATCCATATTTCTATGGTTGGTATAAGAATGTTAAGAGCCAACAGGCATCATTCCCTCGCTTTGTTTCACATATATATGATTTGCTCATATGCTGGTTGGAACCCATCTATGTAGAGATGTTTTTTCATTGGGATATCAGCTGAAAATTGGTTATGGCAGGACTAATAAGAAAGGCATTACCTTGGTAGAATCAGCTATTTAATTATCATAAATTATGCAAAGGAGAAAACTTCCATGATGCATAGACTTCAGGATATCAGTTGCATCTTTGTCTGCCAGTCTTTTGCGACATCAAAGTTAATTCAGCTTGGGCTTGGAGTGATCTTGATTGATTCAATTTTTCCCTTTTTTCTTATCATGTTCAGGCTCCCATTTTCAACACTGATAAGTAGGTACCTATCTGAAAATTCATAGGAGAGCAAGATAATACTCAGTTGGAAGATTGAGGAGTGGAGGTGTCAGATGCGCGAGTGCATTGCGTCAGAGAAAGTCACATGGCCTATTTTCTTGGTCCTTTGTGTTTGAATGATGCCTACCGTTACCAGCAGGTAGAAGAAGGTATTTCTTGAGTTTCTTTTTTTTCCTTTCCCAGCTTGCAATATCCTGCAACAAAATTGGCTGCTGCTAACTAGCTACCCCTTGATGTTGTTCAACATGGTTGGCAATTGTCCATTCTGCGTCATTGTTTGTTGGATGAATGGGGAAAGTTCCTAGCAATTGCCTCTGGTACATCAGTCATTTGGGTGCAAAAGGGTTCAAGAAAGATTTGCCTTCATCAGAGAAGTTTGGATATTCGATCGATTCTTGATGGTTAGGGATTGATTGCGTTGTCGGTTTCCTCTCCAGAGGTTGGAATCAAGTTGGCTCATGCATCTAGTCTCCACTGGTGAGGCTGGGATTCCCAACTTTTCTTGTCTGTCCATCATGGAGCAATGGACTGGGTCATGCCACGAGAGGCAAATCAGCCATAATTATTGATATTGCCTAAAGTTGAGCTCAGGGTTTTTGTGTTTCTGCTTAAATTGTTTTCCTTTCCTTTAATCTCATTTTGTTGAGCGACTGTGAGAGAGGTCGGTGTTGTATCTTAATTCATTGTGATTGTCCTTTTTAAATTGTCGAATTATGCATCCTGCCTTGATAAGAGAGGCTAAAATGATGAAATGATTGTCCTATGTGTATGAGCTCATTATAAGAAGGTAATTGGAATGGCCTTTCAATTTTTTATGCTGTGTGGCCTGAGTGTGTGATACTCCCTTTCAATATCATTGGGTTCTACCCTGACCCTGGAGATCTCTGTTGCTCTTTGAGTTGGTCCGTGGCAATTCTCTATCGAAAGTAAACCCCGAGGCAAGTAGATAGTCAAATTAGGTAAATTAGTAGGTATTCAGGGAGCCATTGTTTCGAATCTTCATCATTGATCAGTTTTCATCGACTCTGCATTATCAGGCAATCAGCCTGAACCCCATGATGTTAATCTGAGGGTGAGGGTTCAAATTAGAGTATCTCTTCAGATTGGACAAGATAATCAAAATACATTCTCAAGTTCGACTCTACTCAAACCGTGTGCACCTATTACCTCCTCACCCCCGACATGGCGCCCAACGTAAAAAATTGAAAGGCTTTTTCAGCATTTGAGTTAATTGCTGGATCATATTTTAGTTTGTTTTTGTGATTTGTGCATTCTCATTAATCTAGTCATTCTTGTTTATTTTGTTACCTCGTTTCGTTTTTACCAATACAGGAGAGAGCAAAACCTGTAACGTGCCAACTTCAGCCTATCGGCTCTGCTCAACAACTCGTCAAGGGAATTTTTGTCCAGACCAGATTAGTTTTGCCTTTGCCTCTCAGTGGATGCCTCAATTTCATGGTCGATGCCTGGATCTGTGCAGTAAGTTGAGTAGCCTAAACTGCG
>JASGXE010008044.1:0-19742 GCA_030068105.1 Sinentomon sp. SZTP_YWyxl
GATCCTTACGTAGATAAATAAGGGAATAATGCGTGGTTAACATGTAAAATGGAGGCTGTGTGGAGACTGGATGGAAATAATATCTAATGATAGCTCTCAAGTCCGGAAATCAACAGTTATTTTTTAAGCAATATTTTAGACTGAATTCGGCTCTTTTGCCACGCAAATGAGCTGAAAGAACGCAAAATGAACCCATCCCCCCTAATTTATCGCATGACAAACTTTTCCACTCAAAAGTTAGCACATAAACCGTGATGAAATAACGTATAGCGCTAACTTTCCTCCAAGGTTTGAGCTGGTGCAATCGCACACTGACTTGCACAGACAGAAAATATGGTAAGCAGAGTGATGGGCTGTTTGTCGCTGTTCTTAATCGAGCCCTGGCGAAAAGGACTGAGTAAGTGCGTGAGCTAGTCTCCGATTTGTCACGTGGCTTGAATTTGTTCAGTTGGTTGAACAAATAGCAAGCGCCGCGAGTACGCGACGGTGCCAAATTTCCTAAAAGTCGAAAATGTATGTCGGAAAAATAACCGACGCTTTGCGTTCGGGTTATTATAGTTTCATGAAAATTACTCACTACCCATATTTTTTCAAAAATGGCAAATTCGTGAAATACGTTCTTGAGATTCATTGCCCCACAGTCGCGGCCTTTTTTACAACGTGAGTTACAAAGGTCAGAATGGTCACATTCATCGTAAAAAGATCTGGCGGAGAGTTGCACCAAGAGTGGTAAACACGAACCAACCCGAAGCAACATTCAACCATTTTAACAATGTTGCCACTCATTGGTGGGCGATGTTGAGAATGCCGGATAGAACACCGGATACAGAAACCAATGCAGTGGAGACTCCTTGAAATTTGTAACCATATTTGGTGGCAATTCACCAATTGGAGAAATTTGGCACACACTTGGCACGGTTTTTTCGTGCCACTTTTTTGCAGTTGCCACCAAAATTTTGTAGTGTACGAGTACGTCTTTGCTACGCAATGCACACAAACATATCTAAAAACAATGTTGAATGTCTGTAGGGAGAAATTGTCAAACAATACAATTCACAGAACGTGAAAGAATTGGCTACTTCTGGACTGGTATAATTCTGGACTGGTATAATTCTGGACTGGTATAATTCTGGACTGGTATAATTCTGGACTGGTATTCTGGATTTATAATTCTGGATTGGTATAATTAATTTTTTTTATAATCTGAGGTATGAACAAGAGGTACACACTGCGAAAAACGAATGTAGGTCGAACAAAAAAGTGTGCCCGAAAACAGCGACAGTTGTGTTTGCTTTCTTTTCTCATTCTATGGGCAATTTTTTGGACAACTAATTTTGGACAATCATCATGGAAAACTTATACAGTTTAAATAAAAATTAACACTTCAGATGTCCACCAGGTTTGATCGTGAGGTTTCAACCGGATTGTTTTGCTCCGCATTCATTCGCAGGCAGCGCCTCCGAGGCTGCAACGTGAAGCGAAATGTGTATTTGAGTTGCGGCAAGCTCAGCAGAGATAGCAACCTGTTGACCGCTTCTCGTCCCGGAGTTTGACCCGAAGGCGAAGGCGGGCCGCCTTGTTCAGAATTCATGAATAATCGCGGCCGCCGCCAATGCGTTCGTTGCCTCGTTCGCCAGGCCGCATACACGGTGTGCCGGTAACTTGCTTGCCTATGGTTGACGTGTTTTTGGCACAGGTTTTGGTCCAGGAAAATTCACACTAGTTTTAGGAAATCCACACCCAGCATATCCAAAAAAGTAAGGTCTGGGCTGCAATTTTAAACGACTCAGTCATCGGCCCGTTTTTTATTGAAGGCGAACCGTAATGGAAAAAGGTACGTCCAGTTACTCCAGGAAGAAGTGTTCCCAAGAGTGCACCACAGATAATAGCCAATTATTGCTTCCTTCAACATGATGGCGCAACTGCCCATTTTAGTGTCCTCGCCCGCAACTGCCTCAATGAGCAACTTCCAGGAAGGTAGATTAGCCGTGGAGGACCGACGTCGTGGCCTCCGAGCGACTGATGGGGACTCGATGGGGACACCCGAAATCAAACGTGCACCCGGCTCGTGCAAACATCTTAGAAGAATGGGCGGCCATTTTCAGGATCTCAAATGCTATGATCAGCAATGCATTGCAAGAACGGGACCAGCGTGTCCACGATTGTTTCGCTGCAGATGGGGCACATTTCGAGCGTCTGAAACACTGAATAGGAGAGGACGATTATTCCATCTAATGTGGTGCACCCAGTACCTTATTGCCGTGACTGTCTGATTGCCGAACTCATATCAGATTTTCGACCGACTTATATTCCGCACTGGCAGTTACTAAAGCTAAAAACAATTTCATGAATGACCGGCTAATTCCTATTCGTTCTGTAGAAACAGTTAATTCTAAAATAATATAAACGCACACATTTCTGAACGAAATTGTATTTGGTCCGTTGGGTAGATAATTACGAATATTAATTACGAATATCTCAGTTCACCCACATTGGTTGCGAAAAAAAAAGAAACGAGAAGGTATGAAATTTATGTATATGTATTTTAAGCCGTCCAAAAATTCCATTGTTGTGATTGTACGTATATCTTGGTTCAATTTTGTTGTTTTGGTTGAACAAGCGGTTGTCCATGTCACGGTACCTTCTTCTGCTTACCGGCGGCGCCTCTCCTGCCAGTAGTTGCGCAACTGCTATCTCTGTCTGGCCTTGACAAGTTTTTATTAACTGCAAAAATAGCGTGTTATGTGTTTCAATTTCATGTTGTTTACAAGAAATAATTGTGCTTCTTTTGAGACACTATGTCTCATTGGGCAACCCTCACATTTTGAGTGGACCGGGGCGCCAGTTTACAAACCCTGCCGCGACTTTAGATCGCAGGCCGGGGCCCCAAGCGTTTACAGAAGTTTCCCAGAAGTTTACAAACCCTGCCGCAACTTTAGATGGCAGGCCGAGGCCCCAAGCGAGCATTGATTTTTCCGAGACGGGACAGGGTTAGGTCAGGTTCAGATAGCTTTAGGTAAGAAAAAACTATTTTTTTCTTGCCAGTGAAGGGCCCCAATCGAGCATTCTTGCACAAAACGCCCTCTGCCATCTAAAGGCGCGGCAGGGTTTGTAAAATCGCGGCCGGGGCCCCAGTGAGCATTGTTTTTTCTGAGAGGGTACAGTGTTAGGTCAGGTTAGATAGCTTTGGGTAAGCAAGAAAATAATTTTTTTCGCTTGCGAGTACGGGGCCCCAATCGAGCATTCTTGAACAAAACGCTCGCTTCTGGCATCTAAAGCCGCGGTTGGGTATGTAAAAAGCGACCCCAGCTGGTTGAGTAGAGGGAGAAGTTGAAAGAATCTATATAATTATTATTTCCTGACATTCTCATGGACTGTGATTGAAATTTTTTAATTTTGCGAGAAAGAATCGAATTTTTTCAAGTCTCAAGGCGGGAGCTGGTCATTATCTTATGTTCGCTTCTGCATTTATCACCATTTTCCGTAATCCCCACCCTGCGGGATTCCTATTTACCGTGGGAACTGTGGGGAGTGGGCTCGGCTCATAGCTTTTCGGCGTGAGCAACATGTGGCCGGACATGACATTGCTTCTGATGCAATCCGAAGTGATACGTCAACCTGCACCAGCCCTGATGTTCACAGGTTCCAGTTGCCTCCGGCAGGTCAATCCTATATCGGTCAAGCAGGTAGGTGATTCTATAGCAGATCGGCTGTATTGAACTCGGCAGGGTGTGCGGTTGGCACATGTTTGCTCGAACTGGGCGACAAATGAAAAAAGCACCACAGAAAGATTGTTTTTTTTGCCGCCTGTCGATAAAAGCGGCGCAACCATAGTGTGGTGCCGTCTTCATACGTGAACTTTGCTGGCTGATGCAAATGTTTTACAAGTGCATTTTAACAACTCTCGCGGCCTGCTATGGAACCACTTGAAATGGAAATTTTTTTCAACTCAATTTGCAAAGAGTCGCACCATTTGATTTTTGCAGTGTACAAAATCGGGTTCTTCCGGAAATTATACCAGTCCAGAATTATGCCAGTGCAGAATTTAAAAAGGTCAAATTTTGTGCGAATCCAGAATTGTTTATACCAGTCCAGAATTATACCAGTCCAGAAGTCACGGAAAGAAATATGTCAAAAATCGTTGCCCCTTAAAACAAACTGCTATGCAACACACATCAATGCAAATTAATGCCGATTGCAGAAGTTATAAAATAGTTAGGCGCAATTTTATAACTTGGATGCACAGCTGGTAACTTTGAAATTGAATCCAAATTTGGCATTTGGGAATCCGTGAATGCATGGACTCCCAAATGCATGGCTATCTCCAGTGGTTGCGTGCGAGTTGGAAATGAGGGGTTCTCCCCCTCCTATTCGCTACTTTGTGAAAAACCGACGTGCCGGTCTATCACGTTGCGTGGCCGAGCCGTTTCTTCGCCGTGACGTTTTGTCCCGCACGCTTATCGCCGTAAAGTCACATTCTTGAGAACCATATCTACCGGAAGGCGCTTATTCACGATAGTATGTAGGGTAGGCCCAACCAAATCAAACCAAACTTGACCTAACCTAACTTAAAATCACACCCTGTATGAAGATGGCAAATCACACCTTGTCGGATACGACATGTTTGTGCTGACTTCCTTCCTTCTGCAATGGGGTGCCTGCATTGCGATCCACCCAATCTAACAGCCTGCCCTGACCAAATGACAGGGAGAGTGCCCATTTCATGTAGTAGAGTCGTGAAAAAGACGCGACACCACACATGAAGGAGTGCGATAGTTCCATGATGTTATTGTCACCCAGACCAAAAACCAGCAACTTTTGACTCCCCAACTTGACTACTCCACTTCACACGGAGACATCACGTCGTCCATTGAGTGAGTGGGCAGACCCATCTCTCATTGCAGGTCAATTAGGTGGTATGAACGGATGATGTTTTTAAAGTATCGGTGCTTCTGTCAAACATCCAGGCTTGTTTCACACTGCCTCCCACTGACTGATCATCAGGGGGTGGATCAGTGGGAGTGCTGCCACCAGCTAGAAGCCAATCCGGATCGAAGCTCTATGCAGATTGCCTGCATGAGCTCATATCACATGATGTTATTGTCAACGAGACCAAAAACCAGCAACAAAACCAGCACTCACGTCCGTAGAGTGTACTTTCCGCTATTTCATCACAAGGTCTCTTGCGTGTGGCCTCGTTGTAGCGCAAAACAATGATGATGCTTTTCGCCTGCGAAGAGTTTGTAATTTTGAATTTGCATCTCATTTGCTGTCAATTTGTTTTGCCTTTTCCTGAGCGTGAGACGCAATTTCAACAGGAAAAATTAATCAGCCTTTACTATTATTCAAGATAAATTTATATTTCTGTTGCACATCTGCAAAGATCAAAGGATCTCACGGTCTTACAGCATCTGGACTACTCCTGCTCGGGCATTTCAATGCCTGTTGAGCAAGTGGGAAAACTGGACCAGCCAGATGTCCGCCGCGAGCAAACGCTTGGCGGCAACATGTCCCGTGCGAATATCCAGTTCCAGCTGCCCACGAGGAAAAACCTGAAATGTGCCCGAGCATCCAATGCCTCTGGGTGTGTCGTGGCGTCGGAAAAAGATCACTCATAAATGTGTTTTTCCTATTTAACTGTTGCCTCCGAACTTTTTTTTCTTCTTTTTATTCTTAAGCATTTGGTGGAAATTAAAGCGCCAAATTGCACGGAGCTTTCTGGAGATGTCAGATTTTGACATTAGTGATGAAAGAGGATCTTTTATTTCTACAGCATGAAGATTTTGCTAAAATCTCAAGAATGGAAATTTTTCACATGCATGGGTAATCTTTTTCCGCCGCCAGTACATACTGTCTCATTAGTTTTACGATGACACCAATTTTGAGCCAATATTCCTATCAATCTTGGATTATTGCCTGGCCATCTTGTTTCAGGCCCATGCAGTTGTAAACAGGAAAATTCCCGCAAATAATTTGCGGTAATTTTCCTGTTATATATAGTAATTATGAATTTCCCGCAAATAATTTGCGGGAAATTTATAATTATTATACCTAATAACAGAGCTATACGACTGATCACGTAACGAACTTGATCAATGGAGTCAAATTAGGAATACTTGTGTTCAGTGCTATCAGCAGTCTTGTACTTTTTTCGTTGGGGTGAGCGGACAATTTCGTATAGGTATATACCAGGTATCTTCAGCTTGCACTTGACGAATTTTAACGGAGAATCCTATTTTATAGACTGTGGGAAAATCCTTTCACGTTTTTAATTCAAACGATATTTACAACAACGAAGACTAGTCGAAAACGGATGATTCAGCAAATATTTTGAAGTTCTTCTGGACATAATGGAGTGTGGAGCATTCTCAATTTATAACTTCAAATGGAACAAGGCGCAGATGTTTTACGATTTTATAATTATTGTTGTTGACGCCATCTCGGAGGGCGAATTCTATCGCAAAATCATATGTTGTTGCCGCAATTCAAAACAGAAGCAGTTGGTGTCTGCAGTAAAAGGATTTTCAGAAATCGTTATTCGCATTTCATGTCCATTGGCCATCCCAAAATTATCACTGCTTCCAAAACTGAACTAGAACCGTCTGTTGGTGTTTAAGCCCTGTTTTATAAGAATAATCTGGGTCTTAACTCATTTTCCATTGACCAATCCATGACGCAAGACAGGGATTTGACACGATAGCTTCTTCTTCTCTTCGGTAAAATTGGCATTGATATCCGACCTCGACTATGACCGACGTAAATCGTGCGTTTCTGCATGCTGTAATTGTGTAAAAAGGCCTCAATTGTGAAAAGTATCACAGAACAAACCCAGCCTGACCCCATAATGCAAAATATGAGAAATAGGCTGTCGAGTTTAACAGTACCGTTTTCTTGATTCTTATTGTCGTCGTCTCCAAATATAAACATGCCTTTCCACATAGATATATCCTTCGAGGTTGCTTCGTGAAGGGTCAATCCGACTGAATGGAAGCGGTATATCCAAGTGTTCAAGAGGGTGACCAACCTGGATCCCAGTGGAAGGGCAAATACCGCCAATCCCACGAGAAGATTATTCTCGGAAATATGAATCCTCTCCAAGATGTTTCGACGTTGCAGCTTTTCTTGCGCAGCCTTGTATCCAACAACCCGCGCGTCATCGGCAATCTTGATGCAGGCATACTTCCCGTTCAAGGCTTTCTGCTCGCACTCATTCCGATTTCCTGGTGGGCCACCGCCATCCGGACGTCCACGCTCACCTTGTTTACCGCCTTCTCCTCGCTGATGAGGGCCGCGTTTCGGCTCGCCGTCTTTCCGGTCATCCTTTCCGTCTTTGCCTCGCTCTCCAGACCATGCTCGACTGCCTTCGTCTTCCTTGCTGACGCCATTTGCTCCTTCTGACGGTCCTTTCCGAATTTTCTTTTTGCTTTCTTCCGACTCAGTTTCACCTTCGCTACTTTTTTGGCCTCTTATTTTGGGATCCCTACCTCTGCCCAATCCTCCACTCTGCCCTGCTTTACCTTTCCCATCTCCTTGGCCACGTCCGCCCTTTCCTCCACTGTCCGCTCGATCTCCTGCTTTTATTCTGCCGCCACCGCCGCCATTTCTGTTGTCATCCTGTTGCCAAACCCAATCCGGAGGTTCTTTTCCAGTCATCTGTCTTTCTCCTACTTCCTCTTTGTTGCCATTCTCTCCTCTTTGCCCCATTTGATCATCTGCATTTTTGTCGATGTCTTTTCTACCATTATCTGGGCCTTTTCTTTCGCGACTTCTTGCCTGCGCTAGAAACGTTTTGTTGTCAGCTGCTTCTTCATGTCTGTCTTTTATTTTCGGTCGGCTACTAAACTCGCCTGCCTTGTTATTGACATGGCCATCATGCCTATCTTTCCTTTCCCTACCAGTTATTTTGTTGCCATCCATGCCACCACGTCTTCCTTTTCTCTCGCTTTGGTCTGCTTGGCCATGACTGTCTTGATCAATTGGAGCCCCTCTGCCCCCACTTGTTCTTTTTATCTTCACCCGACTGTTGTCTGTGCTGACCTTCTCCCCGGTTACCTTTCTCCCCTCTTGCACCCGGAATACATGGTCTTCTCCCTCCCATCTGGCGGCGCATATCCAGCTCTGTGTTATTCAGCAAATAACCATAACTCTCAACGTATCCGGCATCGATTGATATTTCATCCAGTATAATATCGGCTGGGGGTTTAATGGTGAAACTCATCTTGTCTCTGAAGCGATACACGTCTGCCAAGCCATCAATGACATTTTCTCTGACAGGGTTGACCATTAGAGATGTCAGTGCGCCACGATATGACACCACCAGGACGAAGATCAGAAAGAGCCACTGACCCACAATGAAATCTTTGAACGGAAACGCGTGGCTGTCATGGTTGATATTTTGCACGAAAACGCATCTCATCACGAAACCTATGAATCGGTTAACAGCCATTTTGGCTTGCTCAAGTTGACCTCGGAAATCAAGCGCTAACAATAGGAGCAGCACTTGACTTAATATTGAGCAGATTATCAGTATCCATACGGGGAGATTGAATGGCATCACCAGAACCTCTAACGGCACTTCTGGCTTAGTCTCCTTCGTGTATGTCACAATCCGTATAAAATCAATCGGCGCCGATATCCTGTTTATCATGAGTGGCCTGTAGTTTGATGTGTCCGCGAAAGTAACATCGAGTTTTCCATTCTGAAATTTGCCGGGTCCTCCTGTTCCAGACTGCTGCGGTTTTTTTCGTTGGTACCCCTTCAGCGTCGGTTGGCTAGCGTTATTTGGCCCATATGGTCCATTTTCGCACTGTATTCGTTTAGGCGGCCCGCGTCTACGGGCAGGAGGTTTCGGAACTTCAATGACAAAGTCAACTTTCTTGGACATTTCGTGGATGACTCTTTGAAATTCGGCGAAATGCGATCCCGGCTTTAAGTTATAGTGGCGCGAGTAATTTGCGCTACGTCTTAGACCATCCTTGCCGCGCACCCTCACTGTTTTACCTCTCCAGTACAGAGTATTTCCCCTAAGGGTACGGCTGCAGCCAGATTTCAATTTGAGCTCGGAAAATCGTGGCTTTAAAGTGTAAAATTTCAGGACATCGAACGTGGTTGGGTCATTAATATCAGCTTTGCCACAACGAACTTCCGAGAAGAGGGTTGCTACCTGTCGTCTGGTATCAAAGTTGAGGAAAGACCTGTAGGCCCACCGTTCTGCATTAGATTTGCAAAGTTCTTCCTTCGCGTCATTCATGCTAGCATCTTCACTGTAGAAAATTAAACTGTCTGCAATGTTTCCCAGACGATAGAAGCGACTGGAAAATATCGCTTGAGTTCGGTTGAGATCATCGATTGGCACAAATACGCAGATGCCTCTGTTAGGATCAAGGAAGGATGTCGCAGAAAAGAGGTCTGGCAACAACGATGAAATCCAAGGGTTATGTTCTTGCAAAATTGTTGAGGGGAATTCCTTATCGACGATAATAAGAGGGATCAGGTGGTGAAGCTCGCCGAAGTAAACAAAATATCTACCGTCCCTCCCTGAAAACATCACCAAAGAGCAGTTGCTGTAATAGCTGTGGATATCTGTTATTGCAGTTCTCAAAACTTTGTTCTTGGTGGTGTTTTTGTCATCACCCGAGCGTTGGCCTTCAATTTGGCTCACCAGAAGAATGTCTGCCCCACTTTTATTTCCCCATAAATAATGAGCAAATAATATGAAAATGAGATAAATCGGCATCATTGTCTGTTGAGATGCTATCGGAAAATGAAGTCCAAATATCAATCCGTTATCCCGTTTCCGTTGCCTCGTCAGACACTCTGACATTCCACTGATAACCATCATCAGAGCTAGAGAGATTTGGTTGATTTGGCGTTACAATCACAAAAAGAATAATTTTGCGATCTGTTTGGTCTGTTTTGGAAGGACTTACATCCACGTTTTTACACTAGCATTTAAGTTGCATTCGTAATCAACTCCTGAGGTTGGCAAAGCATTGACAATCGCAATCAATGAAGACTGAACTTCGGCCCGTGCTCGATAAGGTAGAAATCAAGACTGAAACCTTCCGGGTCTGTCTGGTTTTGAGCTGATCGATCATATCTAGACTCGTCAAAACGATGGTGTCCTTCGGCTGCTGGTATGTGACCTGTGCCGCTGCGGATTTAAAGAAAGCAACCAGAAGCCTAAAGTTACAGCATGCAGCATATACTCGTACTTTGTAGGTATCGATTTGAATCAGGAACATACCAGAATAAGATGGCACAATAATTCAGCATAAGGTACGACAAGCAATATCGTTTCGTTTGCGTACATCGTGATTGTGCCCAATCATTGAGAAAAGAGCCGCTGGAAAAACTGAATAATTTTACGTCGTGAGCGATGGAAGCATAATAAGAGGGCAAATATTGTCAGCAAAGATATTCGATAAAAGTTGAATTAGCGAGCCTGGCTTTGAATTTTTTGCGACTCTCGTTTTTCGTGGGCCACAGCACGCGGGAAAATAAACGTTTTTGGAAATTTCGAAATCTGCGTGCTTTTCCACGTGGAAATAAAATAACAGACCACGAAAATGTCTGGTCTCCCATTTCCGCAACACACAAAAGCAACAAAGGCAATTCTGCAATGGATATGGTGCAATTTATTTTTGGGGACCCAAAATGCATTCTATGGGGCGGAAGCACTAAATTGTGGTAACAGCGATTAAAGTCTGTTCATTTTCAGAATGGTCCGCGCGCTTTTTGCAGACAGGGATGTGCAAATTTGTGAAAAATCGGAAATCTGAGATTTTGAGCTGCGGGCCTCAATTTTCGAAACTCTGTCGGTTTTCACCTCTCAATCTTTTGATAATTCTATTTTTCGGAGTTTTTTCAATTTTCTGTGACCACGATCTGTCTGGTTTGCTGGTCGTTCCGCTCCTGGCTTTTGAAATGTGCACTTCTGGTGCAGCGCTGATCCGAAACTTCGCTGGCCCTCACTTTGCTAATTTGGCACCGACGTGCAATGGTTTGCGGCCACATCTGCTGTTGTTGCCAACAACTGGAACACAGGCACACGTATTCATGTCTGGAAAATTTCAAAATCATGTTTAGGTTGCTTTTCCATCTATGAAATGTTTTGTCTAAGCAAACATGTGCCAAATGAAAATGAAAAAATTTTGCCCATGGCGAGACTAGAACCCACGATCTTGTGATCGAAAGTCCAACGCTCTTCCACTGAACCACCGGCGCTTTCGGGAATTTCATTTCGAAAACAGCGCTTAAATGAAACAACTCGGATAATTCAGGCAAAGAATGTTGTACAATTTGGACACCACTGTCGTGCCCCCGCTCCCACCTTCGTTTTGCTGCGTGTTTTGGCGCGGACCATTCTGAAAATGAACGCACTTTAGAATGAGAATCAAAACTAGGGAAACGTCTGCTGGCGACAAAAGAACTTAACCTGCCGATAGAAATACGAAAATGGTAGGCCAAATATCATTGGCTATTAAAACACCTGATTTTTCTGGGCAAGCCTCATCCGGCTTTTGCAATTGCAGTGTTTTCTGACCCCCGATAAAGTTTCGATCGTTTTACACTTTTATGGTCGCTGTTTTCTTTCACTGGACTTTGAAAAACAAGTCCCTTCTGCACTTCTCACGCGAACGGCACATAGGTATCTAATTGAACTGCTTTGGCAGGGTAAGGCTGATGCTGTGTGCCAGGTATGTCTGAGCTGTGAGTTAATTTTGCTAACCTTTTTTCCACAAGATTATCATAATTGATGTTTTCTGATCGATCGATTCCCGTCAAGGGCATAAAACAGTGATACGGTGTAGGTTTATTGTATGCTTCCGAATATGATGCCGGAGACTGAGGACTGATGAGACATAAGAAATGGCGCTGGGACAATTTTCGTCCATGGAAGAAACAAACTCCAAGGAGCAAATAAAGTTGATTCTAAAATGCCAACAGTAACTGTTTGGACGCCAACATCAAACGCTGAATGGAAGCCAATTGTAAGAAGTGGACATCAATACTCGCATTACGTTTTCCCTAAGTATGCGAGCTTTAAAATGTTCTGCAGCGAAAAATCTTAACTAAAAATAGGTTAGCTACAACGAGACAGTCCTTTTGTTTTGAATACCACAAAAAAGCTCCTCCCCATAACTGACGCGTGCCAAACTTTTACTCTTTTGCATGCTATCCAGGCATTCTCACCAGTTCAAAAAGTTAAAATCGAACTGCCAAGTTTAGTGGAAAAAGTTTCGAACTGATATACCTATACAGAAGGATGTGTGAGACATTTCGTATGAAGTCCTTTTTGACAACTTTTCATTTCCAGTTTGCGTGCAAATTGATTTTTGTATGAGAAATTCAATAATATATTTTTAGACTGCTCATTAGTTCCATATAATGCACTGAAGACATCCAAATACAACAAAAGAAATTTAGTTGAAAAATATGCCTTCTTGGCTGCATTTTGAATTAGATTTGCAAAGCTATTCGGGATCAGACGGCCTTGTCCAATGATGGTTATTGGTTCTTCCTCCAAATGTCCCGAATTGTTGATTGTCTTGCAAACCTAAACAAAATACGACAAATTGCGTTTGTTGAATCTGTTTTACTTCATCAGTTGGATTCTTCGGTACCCGGCCGTCGACCCACAATTTTCAAAATTTCCACACACTCACGTCAGCAGGCTGGCTCCACTTGTGCACATGCCAGTAATGTGCATGTGCCAGAAAATGACTTTACAACGCATGGAGTTAGCATGCAAGGTGTGTTTGGTGAATGGTGACTCCTCCTTTTGTTGGGTTGACGTCAGGCTCCAGCCCTGATTAAACGTTTAATGGGCTTATGGTCCGGTCGCCAATTAAAGAAATATCTATTGTTTTGGCCACATTTGACTTTAGGTACCATCTGACAGGTACCATCTGACCGTGTTAAAGATGTACATTCGAGGACATGTACACCATTCGGAGTGTACATACGTGTTGTCACGTATATGTCCCGAGTGCGTTATTTTACGAACGGTTGATGGACAAACCAATGAATCACGGCCAAATTAGACTTTACATAATTTTATTATGAGAACCAATGCAAAACTTCGTGTCCGTCTGCTTGTCTGAGCGGTGAAGGCGCAGGATTTATAATCCATTGCTCGGCAATTTTTGTGTTCAGATGGATCGTACGGCGAAATTTTTCAAACGTGTTAATTTTTTCGAAAGTTTTTTTCGACCAAAATTCGAAAAACGAAGACGATGAATTACAAAAAATCGCGCCCAGGCATTTTTCCACAATCTTTTACACACCATGCATCGTGACGCCTGTCGCTTTACTCAGTAACTTAAAGGAAGGAAAAAACTCACGTGGTGAAGCAAATGGGACATGATCCCTCGGGTGTCTGAGCCGCACGCCTCTCTGCGTGATACTTGCCGCCTTTCAAATTAGTTGAAAGGATGATGTGGTAAAACAAACGGAAACGGGGGCAAGAGACCCCAAGGACCCCGACTGGGAACGTCCACGGAAAACACAACCAGACACTGTGACATGGTAGCCGTGATAAATTTTTGGAAATCGTTGCCCCTGAAAACAAACTGCTATGCAACACACATCACTGCAAATTAATGCCGATTGCAGAAGGTTCAAAATAGTTAGGCGCTTTTTTTCTCACATGTGCAAATGATGATGTTGCAGAAGAATGATGATGTTGCAGAAGAATAATTTGAATTGGAACAAATTGCAATGGCCAACTTTGCGCAATTTTGTGCGAAGTAATCGGATGCACTTCAACCATTGGGATGACATTTTAAGGAATTTGTGGGAGAAGAAAAATCGCTCCACACGTGTCAAACACATGCTCTACATCATCAGAGGAATACTTTTTGACATCTTTTTAACAGGCTTAGATCGGAATATCTTGGAACACGTAGTGTGTTCTTCAAACACTTTTCCTGTCACGCATTGTATTACCTTTGGGAATCTGCTGTCGAAAATTGACTTTTATACGATGACCCCAATCCCCACATCTCAGTTTCTCCAAAACAACACCAAATTGGGCTTTTTAAGGTTTTTGGGGCACTGCTTGGAATTGGGGGCTCGAACGGTTTTTCGTCACTGCACATTTTTTGTTTTTCTTGTTCCATAGAATCTGTTCTGAAAATTTCACAGTTCGACGGTGAAATCTTACCTCCCCATGAATACCTCAAAATGGTCCATTTTGGGGGTTTTGGGGTGGCATAACTCAGAATGGGGAGTCGGATCATTTTTTCCACTGGTTAAGTTCGATTTGTACGGTCCTGGGGAATCTATTCTGAAATTTCGGTTGTTGATTTACGGGACACCCTGTATTGGTGTATTTTCACCGTTGAAGTTTCCAGGCGGCCGGATCACTGTTGCCAAAATGCACCCAATATTTTCTCTGAAATCTCACTTAAAATTACAGTTGCCGATAAGATATATTGCACTTATGACATACCGAAATAGTCGAGGATTCTGTGTAAATTTAAGGCTTTGATACCATTAAAATTAAGCTGGATGTATCAATTACGATTTTCTGGCCCCTATTATACGGAAATAATCATGTCTAGTCTTGGCGTGAAGTAATTTTACGATAATTCTACGTGGAATTCCCCATTCTACGTTATAATATTTGTTTAATGCAAGAGTATACCTACCGGTTTATGATCAGGCCGTGCCTTATAATTTTGAATTTTATAAAAGCCGTTTACGTTTGAAGCGTTGCCCTAGATTCAGAGGTAAAGAAAAAGACGCTGTAATGGTAAAGCACATTTCCCATTGCATCAATGGTATTTTGAATTTACGAGCACCTATTCAGTTGTAAATTTTTAAGGCAGAATCGGGGCTTAAATTCAGCTAAAGGAAAACGGTGAACAAGCAATGATGCAAGCATTCAAACAAAAAAAAAGCGTACCGATACCTTACCATGTGTCTTAATAAAATCAAAAGGGACACATAAACGGATAAAGTCGGTCTCAGAAAAGTAATTTGGCAGAAAGAGGGGAAGAAAAAAGGTTTAAATTACACAACTGAGTAGGAGAAAGTCCCAGCCAATGATACTAGAGGTCCGTCGCCCCACTTGGGGAGTTTCTTAGTCGTCTTTGCAAAATTCGGACGCTCAGTAGAAGGTTAAAAATTCCTTTGTGCCATTAATTCCATTCAAAAATGGTCCTGCCATGGTGTGAGAACTTGCCGAGATCCTTTTTGAAATCCTAATGACGAAGCCTGCAAACATGATCCCCATTAGAATAAATTACGGTAAGTCAAGTAGGTATCTTTAGCATATGAATATACTTCCCCACTCCTCATATTTTCAAGGACCTTTTACAGCAGTCCGAGCGAGAGGATCAAAGCAAAGAGACAAGCTCAAATACGAATAGGTGATAGTTCGGTTGGCCTTTGAGGGGAGTGAATTGCATTATTGGGTGTCGGGAAACATTTCGACGAGCATTGGCTTCAAGTTTGAGAAAGTTGCGGTTCCGGATGATGATAAATTTATCGCCTGGTGTCTATTTCATGTAATGCCATTCTACGGACCCTTTCATTACAACAAACATGTCGAATATCAAGATTTAATTCGTCACTGAATGAAATGAAGACATTTGTTAAAAATTACCCAACCCGAGCCCAGAGGATGAAGCACCTGTTCTTGAAAAGGCCCCACAAGAAAAGCATTCGTCCTTTCAACTTCTGTTATGAAGTGCATTGGCGGACGAAGATGATCCAATTGGGTGGGCAGAGGAGACACATCGAAAATTGATGTGGAAGTGGAATGGAGTGGTGGGTGGGCGGCGAAATGCACCAAAGTCAGATGGTCAATTTAACACCCCTAAAACATTCGCTGGCCTCTATTCAACTCAATCAAACCAAAGTTCACCGAGGGGGAGAGAGATTGCACATTTATCAGTACCATAAGGCGGATATTTTGGGGATGTCAAGTTACCTCCTATCGTGTCTTGAAGAGCTTACTTCGTTTGGGTTAAACTCTGGGGTAAACGTAGACCTGCTGTGGGAAAAATACAGTTTGATTGTTGAGAAAGCTAAAGCAGTTTACATTCCCACCAAACAGGTGATCAGTAGGCCTCCTAAGCCACCGTGGTTTTCAGGACTTCTCGTTACCCAAAAGAGAAGGCCTCGACATCTTTTCAGGAAACGAAGGGTCTGGACCAGAAACAAAGAAAATTACGCTGACGCATTGAAGGAATATCATGGCTCCAAATTTAAAGCACTTGAAAGTTATCTGTCCTCAATTCTACCCAACAAGGATGGTTTGTCGCAGTTTTGGGGGTTTACCACTTGCTAAATTTTTATGTTCCTATTGTTGGTTTTCTGATTGTCCATTTATGTATACATATCCATTAATGTCGTTCTCCATAAGTTAGTTTTGCTGTTCTGTGACTCATTGTAACACAGAACAGGTGTCTGTACATATTGAAAGGAGGAAACTCCGAAAATATAATCATTCAATCAATCAATCAACCTCGAGCTCATTGCGCTGTTGAGGGTGTTCCATAACATTGGAACAGTTGTTCGAAGGATTATGATTGACTCAGAATGGTCTCAAGTGTTTAAGGCCAGCAAGGAATCCTGCAACAATGAAAAACCAGTCGAAAATAATAATGATTCTGAACATGCAGGGGCGTATTATCAATGACGCACAGGACGCAGATGCGTCAGGGCGCATGCCCAACAGGGGCGCGAAAAACCACCGCGCTACCTTTTTTTTTTTTTTTTTTTTTGAGGGGCGCGCAGAAAAACCCACCGCGACCTCCTCTTTTCTTTTCCCACACCGTACCATACGCACCAAATAGGCAGGCAGGACCCTGGACCACACGCACCCACCCATGCCCTCTCCTCTCCCAGATCGCGAGACAGAAAACTGACGGCGGACAATATCTTGAAGAGCATGAATCATGCGACAAGTCAGACTGCCACGCCACTGCAGTCTGCATTGACTGCATTGTGTTCTTCGTTTCCCACTGCCGCTGCTGTGGTTTCGCCTTGTGCAATGCACCGGCTCAGGCGGCAGCCGGCAGGCCTCGTGTTTCGTTTTCGTTTTGGCTTCCACTGAAACTGAGACTGACTTTCAGTGAATTGGGTTCTTGGGTTGGGCACGCACGGGCAGACAAGATGCTGCAGCCCGCCACTCGCCAGGCAGTGCACTGCGGTCTACCTGCACATCGTTGCTCTTTTGTTGTTCTCACCCTGGAAAGGGGCAGGGCCTGGGCAGTTATTCTTGAGTGGTTTTGTTTTGGTTAAAATGGCTTCGCTTCAAGCCCCGATGCAGATTTTGGACTCGGCGGTGCCTTGCCTGGCGGCAATCGCTCGGTCCCGTGCTCTGAGCAACAAATTGTGTGCTTGTCTCTGCTTCTGTTCCGTGCGTTCATGTTTTACAGATGCTGCATATGATGCTGCATATGATGTGCAGATGCTGCATATGATGTGCTGTACCGATATGCTGCCGCAACTTCATATGGCAGGCCGGGGCACTTCGCCGTCAGTGAGAATTTTTTTATTCGTAATAAAGCGGGCAGTCGCTTTATTACGATTACGGCAGCTTTCAACGTGGGCCTTATCTGCTTTGTGGGTTATTCTGAGTCGTTGCTCTGTCCGTCGCATTTCCAGCAAAAGAAAAATCGGTTTGGATTGGACAACCCTGAGAAAAAAATTCCACATTTTCATTTTGTGAAATATACTTCTGGGTGCCCCAACTTATTTTGCGACCACTGTTGGTGACATTTTTGTTAATTTTTTGTTAATTGGAAATGCCTCATTTTTCCTACTACACTTGCAATTTTTCGTTTTGGTGATCAGGATTGTCATATATTCTGGATTTTGTCGGACTGTGGTTATTTTTCAAGACATGTCCAAGAAAGAAAGTGGTTATTCTGGAAGAAAACGTAGATCTGAACAAGATGCCAAAGTATCGAAGCTTTTGGAAAAAGTACCAAAATTAAGTGAGTTGTTCAAACCATCGTCACAGTCACAGACAGGAGACACAGATAAGTCCAAGATTCAAACTTGTGCAGAACCCCAAGGGCGAAACTCAGATTTTGTTTTGCCTGCATGCTCTACGACTTCAGATGATTCTGCTTTTCCAGAGGACCCACACTTCTCGGACCCAACCCGAACCCCAACCTCATCAAGCACAAAGAACTCGGATTCAATTTCGCCGGTTTCGGACGATTGTTCTGAAACCTCCCAAGGAGTGACTTCGGTTCCTTTGCCAATTGCTCCTTTTGGATTTGGAACTGATCCGGCTATTTGGAACCCAAATGATGATGCTCTCATTGAGCACTTGGCATCAATTCAGTTTCCTGACCAAAATATTGGTGATGGGAATTTCCCTAATATACGAGTAGTGCTTGTCAATTTGTCATGTGATCTTTGAATCCGTTGTTTTTCTTTGTTTTTTTTTTTATTTAACTTCATCGTCTTCATCATGGGCTTGAGTCAGAGGTCAAAATTGGCCATGGGGCGAGGGCGACATTTCATTTTGTGCTTCAGGGCGCAAAAAACCTTAATCCGCCCCTGTCAGAACATGTGTCAAAGTCTTTCTGCCATTTGAATGAAGGAGCATGAAGCATGCAGCAGGGCCTGTAGAGGAGGCAGGCCCTCTATTCTGCATATTTTTTTCCCAATCCACTTCCGCATGCGCGTCTCTGATTGGCTGTTGGGAATTGCAGCCAATTTCAACATCCAATTTTCAAAACCTAACTTAACCAAACCTAACCTGACCCAACCTAACCTAACCTGACCAAACCTAACCCTATTGCGACCCCAGAGAGAGTTGCGAAGCGGTGGCAAACACGCCAAATGGCAAAAAGCGGTGGCAAGGCAAAAATGCGAAAATTGATGACGTCACAAACTGAGACGACGTGATTGGCTGTTGCGATGCTGCTGTCCGCGGAAGTGGATTGGAAAAAAAAATTATGCCTCTTTTCTTCTCTGAAGGCCTTGTGTGCAGTCTCAATTTCAACGCAAACGGAACAAGGTGCAGGGTGTTACGATTTTGCCAAAATTATTGTTGTTGACGCCATCTCTGAGGGCGCATTCTATTGGAAAATCAATTATTGTTGTGGCTCATATGCAAAGACAGCAGCCGTTGGAATATGAGGAAAACAGGATTTTCAGAAATAGTCATTTGCATTTGTACCTACGAGTTCATAAGCGGCCATCCCAAAATTATTGTGTCTTTCAAAATTGAAGTGCACGTTTGTCGATGTTCAGGCACTGTTCATACATATAATCTGGATCTGAACTTATGTTCCATTGACCAATCCATGGCATTATACAGAGATCTGACACGGTGGCTTCTTCTCTTCGGATAAACTGGCACTGATATTCCATCTCGTCTACGACCGACGTAAATCGTGCGGTTCTGCAGACTGTAATTGTGTAAAGAGACTTCAATTGTGAAAAGAATCAGCGAACAAACCCAGCCTGATCCCATAATGCAAAATATCAGAAATAGGCTGTCGAGTTTAACGGTACCGTTTTCTTGCTTTTTATTGTCGTCGTCTCCAAACACAAACATGCCCTTCCACTCTGATATATCCTTTGAGGTTGCTTCGTGAAGGGTCAACCCGACTGAATGAAAGCGGTATATCCAAGTGTTCAACAGGGTGACCAACCTAGATCCTAGAGGCAAGCCAAATACAGCCAATCCCACGAGGAGATTCTTCTCGGAAATATGAATCTTCTCCAAGATGTTTCGACGTTGTAGCTTTTCTTGCGCAGCCTTG